>JXXA01001336.1:0-13243 GCA_000956255.1 Anopheles punctulatus | reverse complement strand
CCGGCGTCGTCGCTACCGGGGCCGGTTCGTCCGCTTCGTCGGCGTCTCTGTCATCGGCCGAGGACGACGTGGCACGGATTACGCTCAGCAAAGACGCAGGTCGGTTCGATGGAGTCCGCAACCGCTCACCATTAGTGGGAATCACTAGGGGGCTTTTCCCTTGTGCCCTTTCTTCTTCTCTCGAAGAATATCGATAATCTAAAAAAGAAGATTTAAAGAAAAAGAGAGAGAATGAGAAAGTGTGCCAATTGCTATCTCCTCTTTGGGAGTTTTTTTTTAAATCTTACCTTTCATACACCACTTGCTTCACGTTGTATCTGTCCGTTTGGTTACGCTCGATTTGTGTGTGTGTGTGTATGTTTGTTTTTTTTTTCTTTCTTCAGACACCATTTACTCCTTCTTCTCGTGCTATATCTTCCTACACTTCAAAAGTGTCATTTTTCCTGTTTAACTAAATGTATTTGTGATTCAAACAAGTATCTAGCGGTAGAATGTATGCGTATTGTAGTTTTATATTTTATTCACCCTAATTTGCTCCCTTTCCTTGTTATAAAAACTAAAATTCATGCCTAACGTTTCGTTTGCTAACACTGTATACTTTCAATCGAAAATGTAATTGTAAAAAACCGCTTTGCAAAAGCTCCAAACCTAACTGAAGCTCTTGCAAAACCCGGTTCAGTAATTTGTATGTTATTAGTTCTCCTCGCTTGTTTCGAATTCTGTTTGCATGAACAACAGGAAATCAAAATATTGTTAACGACAATCGCTGGCGGGAATCCTTTTAGTCCAACGGAAATGAAAAATCGCGTAAACTATTTTTAGCTTCAATTACTAAGCAAACAGTGCAGGTGAATATTTGATTCAATGAAATATCACTTGCGAGAGAGAGAGAGAGAGAGAGGATTTTTGTAATGTGAAACAGTATTTGAAAGGGCTGAATTAGTCTCTTTCACACCATAAACGAACAATTTTGCTCTATATTTAAACAACCTAACGCGTCACTATAACTTTGCAAAGATAAGCTAATTCGTAGCTCCCAACCTAACCCCACGAACTCACTGAAACCCAACTCCGATGGTAAGATTTCCAATTTTCTCAATATATCGGCACGCCGCACTCAACTCACCACACGATGTAATGCACCAACAACCGCACACTTTGGCACTACTAGACGCAAGCACTATAACTAAGCACGTGTCGGCACCCTTTCGCACACCGTGACAAGCACCAAATGCACCCACGCGAACGCACCCTTCGGAATAGAGAGCGAGCTTTAAATGTGTACATAAAACATGTGCAAATGAAAATGTGCACCTTTGTTTTGTTTTTCCAGTTCTAAAACAAACTTCATGGTGTTTCGGAACCATAATGTTTCAAGTTTTTGAGAGAGTTTTTCACGTCCATTTCTATTTATTCTTCTTCGTATTTTTATCCCTCGTCGTGTTCGATTCCATTGCTACCTTCTTCCGCTGTGCTACACACAGAGCCACAGAACCCAGCAGGCGCGCGGTGGAGCATTATCGATGGACGAATTTCGAAATGACATTCTAAAACTACCACATTGGGACGACAGACCCCGGACAAACCCCGGACAAACCCCTCATTCATCATAACGTGGACACGCTCGCTACGCGGCAAACGAAACGTGGCTGCATCTATCAGCTCCACAGGAACGATACTATCTGTCAAAACTGACACTTGACAGTGGTGGGGAGAACCGTTTGACGGAGTACATCCACAGACTGTTGACAAATAGCCTGACGACTTCCGAATGCCAATTCCAACCACACTAAACCACACACACACACACACAGACACACCCTTCACGCTCGCCGTGCCTTCTCACCGCTCCGCCGCCGTCGCCACCGTTCGCCAAGCCCGTGCCGCCGCCAACCACCGCCAAAAAAAAAAAACAAACTGAATGCGCATTGTTGCGATAGATTGAATTTCCTTCGTTGTTGTTTGTCGTTGGTTTTATTTTTGACATGTTTCTGTGTGTTATCTCTTGTGGTTCCAATTTTTCAGATGCATTTTTTACACCATATATAGGTCACGGTGAGTCCGTACGAATTATAGATCCCGAGCTGGGCACGCTCGAGCGCGAGCATGTCCACAGCGGTGCCACGCCGCGACGGCGCGGTCTGACGAGGCGTGAATCGAACTCGGGTGAGTATGCGATAGCGCATCGCTACCCGTATGCGCTCCCTGCATGTACTGACGACATGCTCGTGCTTTTCTGTCACTGCAGACGCGAACGATAACGACCCGCTGGTGGTGAACACGGATAAGGGGCGCATCCGCGGCATCACGGTCGAGGCACCGAGCGGCAAGAAGGTGGACGTGTGGCTCGGCATACCGTACGCCCAGCCGCCGGTCGGTCCGCTGCGGTTCCGCCATCCGCGGCCGGCCGAGAAGTGGACCGGTGTGCTGAACGCGACCACACCGCCCAACAGCTGCGTCCAGATCGTGGACACCGTGTTCGGTGACTTCCCCGGTGCGACCATGTGGAACCCGAACACGCCCCTCTCCGAGGACTGCCTGTACATCAACGTGGTGGCACCGCGACCCCGGCCGAAGAATGCCGCCGTCATGCTGTGGATCTTCGGCGGTGGGTTCTACTCCGGCACGGCGACGCTCGACGTGTACGATCACCGGGCGCTGGCGTCCGAGGAGAACGTGATCGTCGTCTCGCTGCAGTATCGCGTCGCCAGCCTTGGCTTCCTGTTCCTCGGCACACCGGAAGCGCCCGGCAATGCGGGACTGTTCGATCAGAACTTGGCGCTACGGTAAGCTCCGGCGGAGGGGGACAGTGTGACGGCAGGGAGGCTAACTTCCGGATGATGGCTTTCCTTTGCAGCTGGGTACGGGACAACATTCACAGGTTCGGTGGCGATCCGTCAAGGGTGACACTGTTCGGCGAGAGCGCCGGCGCGGTGTCCGTATCGCTCCATCTACTGTCCGCACTGTCGCGTGATCTCTTCCAGCGGGCTATTCTCCAGAGCGGTTCGCCCACTACACCCTGGGCACTCGTTTCGCGGGAGGAAGCTACACTACGGTGAGTACAGACGGTGGTGGGAGATGTCTTGCGAGTTAATCACGCAACCATAGCAACCGATGATGGTTCCGCTCCCGTCTCTTACCATCTCCGTGTCGTGTGAGAAATGAAACAATATCATTGTTCCACCCAAAGCGCACTGCGACTTGCCGAAGCCGTCGGATGCCCGCACGAGCCGAGCAAGCTGAGCGAATCGGTCGAATGTCTGCGCGGCAAGGACCCGCACGTGCTGGTCGACAACGAGTGGGGTACGCTCGGTATCTGCGAGTTCCCGTTCGTGCCGGTCGTCGACGGTGCGTTCCTCGACGAGACGCCCCAGCGGTCCCTCGCGAGCGGGCGCTTCAAAAAGACCGACATCCTCACCGGCAGCAACACGGAGGAGGGCTACTACTTCATCATCTACTACCTGACGGAGCTGCTGCGCAAGGAGGAGGGCGTCACGGTGTCGCGCGAGGAGTTCCTGCAGGCGGTCCGCGAACTCAACCCCTACGTAAACGGGGCGGCCCGGCAGGCGATCGTGTTCGAGTACACCGACTGGACCGAGCCGGACAACCCGAACAGCAACCGGGACGCGCTGGACAAGATGGTGGGCGACTATCACTTCACTTGCAACGTGAACGAGTTCGCGCAGCGGTACGCCGAGGAGGGCAACAACGTCTACATGTACCTCTACACGCACCGCAGCAAAGGCAACCCGTGGCCGCGGTGGACCGGCGTGATGCACGGTGACGAGATCAACTACGTGTTCGGGGAGCCGCTCAATCCGACGCTCGGCTACACGGAGGAAGAGAAGGACTTCAGCCGGAAGATTATGCGATACTGGTCCAACTTCGCCAAGACGGGGTATGTGCGGGGGTTTCGGAGGGGAAAGTCGTGCTAATGGGAAACTCACGCTCTCTCTCTCTCTCCTTTGTAAACACCGAATTGCAGCAACCCCAATCCGAGCACGGCCAGCAGCGAGTTCCCGGAATGGCCCAAACATACCGCCCACGGACGGCACTATCTGGAGCTGGGACTCAACACGTCCTTCGTCGGACGGGGCCCACGGTTGAGGCAGTGTGCCTTCTGGAAGAAGTACCTTCCCCAGCTAGTTGCAGCTACCTGTGAGTATCGACAGCGACCGGGACGTCCGGACGTTGCTAGTCCCAACCCTCCCTGCCGCTTTTGCTTATGACGCATTTCCCTCTTCACAGCGAACCTACAAGTGGCGGCACCACCAAGTGCACCGTGCGAAAGCAGCGCATTTTTTTACCGACCTAATCTGATCGTGCTGCTAGTGTCGCTGGTGTCGGTTGCGATCAGATTCATACAATAATTACTACCCGCCCATGGCCTAGCTCGTTTAAGCTTTAAGATAGTGAGGAACAAATTTTTTCCTAAACAAATAATTGCCCTCCCCCCCCCTCCTAATTCCTCTCCCTCTCCTCCTCTCGCTGGACACAGAGAATGTGCGAACTCAATAGAGGGAAAATAAGATAAGAGAGAAAAAGGCAAGTAAACAGTTCAAAGCACACACACACACAAAAGCTATTGGAAGAATCTAAACGCTGATGATGAGCCACTGACAGCAGTTAATTGAAAGAAAAAAAAATATAATCAGGAGTCAACACATTTACCCCTTATATTTCTGAAGGTTCAGCTCAGAACACTACCACACCCGCTAAAGCGTACACTAACACACCGGCATACTGAAAAAAGCGAACACACGACTCCCAGTGGTGCCCGTTTGTAGCGAGATCTACTAAAGCGTACACTAAAACACAAAAAAAACACCACGAGCTAATACCGGAACAATAAACAAAAACAATTTTAAAATAAATATGTAAACAAACCCGATACACACACACTTATAAATATGTGCACCACTACTATTTCTTCATACTCAGTCCAATATATTCTTTGAACCCGCCCCGTGCGTTACCACTAGTAAACGAATTTGTTCCGTAACGCTCGACGTAACGCTTCGAATGTGTAACGGGCGTTACCAGGTTCGCAAGCAATCAAGCGCAATAGAACGGGCGTTTCGATACACGCAAACCGATATCGGGGCTGCGGCTCACCGTAACAAAACTCTATCCTTTTCCCGCTGTCCTTCTAACCAACCAGCCAACAACCTTCTCTTAGGGTAAACAACAAACAAAAATAAACAAGATACTATTAGTACTAGCGCACCTTCCCCGCTGTGTTTGCCTATGCGAAAAAAGGGTTTCTTTTCACGTTTCAGTTCCTGCTAACAAAACGCAAACAAAACGAACATGTAAGACACATGCAAATCATTCTAAACTCGAGTCTAAAGTCGCCACCCCGGTCGAGAAAGAAATTGACAAACGCTAGTAACGCGTAAGCTAATTGGAGAATGTGGTGCGAGACAAAAAGCGCGCCACTTCGCAGGAAAACAAAATCAAAAAGAGGCAAAATAAATACACCTAGGAGCAATATCTGCTAACAAAACAAAACACCCACAAATACTATCAACAATCAATTAGTTGTAACTACTGAAACTAGCAAAATGGAAGTGTCATTTTCCACCGGAACAGAAGTAACCTGTGTTTGGCGGGAGGGGCGAGGGGGGGTTGGTGGTAGGGTGCAATTTAGATGTCAAAACAAAGGCAAAATCGTGAAACGTTCACGTATTTTCTACTTTAACTTCACACGTTCCACGCGCCACTGGCTGGAAACTCGGGCAGACACGGACGGACAGCGACACTAATCAGCAAATGTCTGGCTGCATGCGATCTTTGTTTTTTTGTTTTGCCTACGAAAATCCTGAAATCGCGATTATATTTGTTGAACTGGAATGTTAGGCATCCACAATAAGAAACGATCGGCGAGCAAAACAAAGGCAAGTAAAAAAAGAAAACCTCCACTTTTACAGCAGAAGAAACGTAATGTAATTACATTTGAAATCTATCAAATCAAAATGCGCCGTCATTAACACAACAAAAGGCGCACACTGGGCCTGGCTGACTTTGCTAAATAGGGGGAAAAACAACACTGACACTGAAATAAGTATAGCAGCAAATGGGATCCTTCTAGGTATAGCATTAAAAGCAGTAAAGTAAAGTAGAAAACAATGCCGATGGATGCAGAACGCAACCAATCAAGTAATGAACACGTTCTGCAGCCCGTGTTGGGGGAAATGATAGCGTGAAAGGAATTATAAAAAAAATTAAAAAAAACACACACACGAAAACATATCATATCTTGTAATGCTGTTGCAATCTAATGATAAAACAAATCGAATAGTGTTAAGCGATAGCACGTGGATGCCAATAAAACCGACCGGAGCGGGAACGCATCGGTGCCAGGGGAAAGCTTAACCAGGGAAGCGAAGTTTTTTTTTAATCCTTACGCAAAACCAAAAACACCGCACAACACCACAAATCCAGCAGTAAACGCACAGTGAATAAATTTCTCTACTAAACAAATACTCCCAAACGCAGCCTCGTTCTACACACCTTCTCGTAGTTTGCAAAAAATTGCAAGTTTATAGCAAACGTTCTTTATAACCGAAACAGACAGAGTTATAAAAAATGCAGGATTGTGGATCAACTACGATAAGAAAAAAAAACATTGAATGTGACAGCCATGGCAACTCGGGCTACAAAAACACACGTACCCGTTTAGATGTACTATTTGCTTTCCCTGCTATATATTGCACCACATCGAATGACACTTAGCGTAGCAGCTCACGACGGCCCCCATGCTGGCGTGCATTGATTCCTCATTTACCGGATGATTAATATTGCCTTAATGCATCCGGATACGGATTAACAGCGATATGCGATGCATGCGAAGCTATTGTTTCATTATTTGCCAACTTACCACTAGCACCAGAAGTAGATGTCGGATCCCGTCTCATTCGGTGTAGGAGAAGTTTTCAGCATGGCGCACTGGTTCCTCTCCCAGCCTGCGGCCCACAAAGGCGTCTGCGAGAAGGTGTCGGCGCGGTCTGTAATAACCATCGCCGGATGTGAGTTGAGCACATCGGTAGTGCCCGTTATCGCTGTTCAATTATGTAGTCGTACACACTTATATAGATATATACACCACACGTACTAAGAAGCATCACAGGTTGATGGACGGATGTCGGTGAAGATAAACGCTGTGCGCAGTGTTGATGCGTAAGAACGAGTGGCGATGTGCATACAGCGACCGCTAGTAGCAAGCAGGCAAACGCCACAACAATAATTACTCTAGCATATAGCAGAACAAACAAACAAACAAACACATGAAACAAACGCTCTTAACGCGCATTATTGTGATGATTTCCTTGTGGGGCAACTATTAGCAAACGGTTGTCTCAACACAAACTAGGCAAACAAGTCGAGTAGGAGGGAACGATATATTAAAAAAAAAAACAAACAAAATAAGTAACACATGCACGTGCAGACGCAAAACTCGCACAACGTAACACTCGCGCACACAAACACACACACACACACACACACTCGACGGCAGAAACGCAACGGCAGGTGAAAGTAGCCACCTGTCAAAGGTGACACTTCCTTACGCTCCCAAAACAAAACAAAAAAATAAAAAAACGCTCATCGTGATCGTGATCAAAACTCTCCCCTAGTGTGTAATCGTAAACAAAGCGCAAGCTTACGTACCACGTTTTTCCCGCCAACCGCTCTCATTTCCACAATCCACACAACCCCTCCCCCCTTCCCCCCACACGGCTTAATGCAACTTCGTCAAGGGGTTCTACAGAACACAGCACGACGAATGGGGGCACTACACTTGCGAAAACGAATCCAAGCATCTGACAAGCAGGCATCAGGCGCTCCTTTTCGGTAGTCTCTTGCCCGTGTGCGCCCGTTCGTAAACGTACCTAGCTAAGGTGTAAGTGTTGGCCAACAAGCCTAAGAACACAACAAATCATTTCGCTGTCGACATATACGTTTGCCAGATACATGAAATGCACTCGTTCCCCATTTTCCCGGCAAGCACAGAGCGAGCGCAGCAGGCGATATCCCCTCCCGGCCAATGATTCACGTTGAAAATGGACCAATTTTCAAATGAAAAAGTTATTTAAAAAAAAGTTATAAAAATACAACCGCACGATTTACGACGCGCCAGGGCGGGTGGGGCTGCAGATTAAAGCACAAACGAGGACGGTACGTCAAACCGGCACGAAAGTAAACACACGACTAGCAAGCTTCACGCCATCGCCACGCAAATGAAGACGACATCGATCCTTCATGCCGATCGCCGACCAGTAGGACAGTATAAGTGAGAATCGGTTTGGTGCGAAACTAGCCCGCAAGGAGCTGCTGCAGCGCAAAATGGTGGACGTGAGAGATAGCTTAGCGAAACGACATACTCCGGCGAAGACGATATTTATTCCACTGGGGTTTCTGTTCGCATGTTGGTGTTGTTAGTGTTGTTTGTGTGACTATGTTAATTCCTGTTTGTTTCATCTTTTTGTTTGTTTGTATTTTATTTTATATTGTTGTATTAAATTGTGAAACCATTTAATTAAAAAACAAAATTACATATTTCAAATATTTCATTATTGCTTACAATTCCAACTTGTCCTCACTTTTAAATAATTGCTAAACAACTTACTTCGTTTAACTTTTTATTTGATGTACTTGATTTTTTTTTTGACAAATTAGACAGCTTAACACAGTTTCTCTCAATAGGCATTAATTGTCATAAACCTTTTTTACCATTTCCCACGACCAAACCCTTAAGTCAATCAGGACAGTAGAAAACCGCTCTAAACAAAGACAAACAAAGTATTAAGACGACCCGATAGCCAACTCCTACGGCGCGGTTTAGCGATGTGTGTAGCGGGGTAAAAGTAAAGAGTAATGTTCATAATACATATCATTTAAGCTTAGAGTTTATGACCATTTTATGGAATGTATATTTTTATTATGAAAAAAACAAACACTCACACTAATACACACGCAAACACAACCTTGGAGGCACTATGTGTAGGATGATGGTGGAACGGTGGGGCGCTAAAAACGATAAGCGATAAGTAACAAGTATTTCAAACAATAGAATAAACAAAATAGTAGAACAGATAGTAGAAATTAAATACAACTGATGTAGCCGTGCGGCGGGCAGCGGGAGGAGAATCCAATGCAATTGTACTTGCACCTAGACACCTACACACCCGCAGCCCTAAGCGGCGGATGCCCGCGGAACTCCAGTGTTAGCTTCATGAACAATCGTTCGAGCATTAGTAAAATAAAACCGCAGCACAGTCTTTGCGAAGCACGTTCGTGTGGTGCGTTACGGCAGCCAGAAATTTAGTGCGTTGATAGCAGGAGAGAGAACGCAAAAGAACCTAACGCCCAACGCGTGTACGTCAGCGTAGTTGGTAGATGAGCGTGCCACAAACCATCAGGGCCAACGAGCACTGTTCTCGCGGTTCGTCTATGAAATGTAAGCGACCAATGGAGCAACATATTTTTACCAATCATCAATCACTGGGAAGGGACGCATGGGCGAGGCATGAGCGAAGGTATAGTAAGTATGTTCAAATTTTTAATAACTAAGTGATAGCACCTATTGGATTTCGCTTCCTCTAAACAGCCTACATTTCATTGGTTAAGCTCAACGAGTAAAACATTTAACGAGGTTAAAACGGGCGTCTGCTTCAGCGTAGCACTGTAGTGTAACTTCTTTCTACCATTCTATGAGCGCGTTGCTACTTCAGCTTCTCCTAGGGATAATGGTGACAACGGTGAGAAGGTAATTACTACCCATTACGTTCCTTTCCCTTTGCCTGGCCTCCCCCACCAACACCACGTTGCTTTCACGTTACTCTTCCAAACGACAAAATCCAAAAGATCAATCGCTATGTATCGTAGTTATGTTTGAAATGTAGACTCAAGTATAAAACTCAAACTAAGTAGTAGGCCTAATGTAATACGAGATAAGACATTCGCTACCCAGTGAGCAAAGCGCTATCGATTCAATTAGAAAGTAAACGTAAGCTACAGCAGCTTGAAAGCAGATGAAGGGACAAGCGTTCATCCGTTATGATACGAAACAATCACACACTTGATAGTTTGCACCCCCACGTGGCGGCCAGTGTAGTCGTGAGTAATGAACCTAGACGAGGGACGAAACGTTCGGGTAACCCTTGCACGTTACCCTTGCACTTCTGAATTTCCCGTACTGCTGTGCATACGATTAAGCGCGGTACGCCTGAATAATGTTCAGAATCCTTACATTTAAGCTTCTATTAGCGATACAATATAACGTAGGACCGGGCAACTGATCGGACGATCGGCACTCGTAAAAGAAGAATAAACAAACAAACAAACAAACAAGCAAACCAACTAAACATATTGCATTCCACAGAAGAAAGGCTGCGCAGGTCCTAGCAGCCCGCCCCCTCCCCCTCCGGAAGGCTAGCTGTGCGCAATGCAACACAAGAGAATAGTACGGGCTACGATTTTTTCCAAAATCAAATAGAGACACACGACCGTGACACGAGACGCTCTCCCTGGTATCGCGGGCGGATCGTGCTAGGGAAGAATGGTCGGCACTATGTAAAGCACTTTATAAAACGCAGAATAGGAGGCCACTTACTACCTGTTACTCTCCACACACAATATTCAGCTCATTTATATACTCAATTCGTACTACTGGTCTTTTCCTTTTCGATTTGTTCCAAGAACGTGAACCTAAGCGACTGTAGTAAATGTATGTACGAGCAATTCTGCAACGAATGCCGGCAGCCGGCGCATGAAGATGAGCTCCAGAAGCAACAGACAAACATCATAGAGAGTTACGAAATAAATAAAATCAAACCTTATTCTACCATCTCTGGTTTACATTGCGCAATACGTTGGTTCTTATAGCACAACCAAAATATTTAAAGTAAAACGCCTCATCGTGCCGAGTTACTCTTGGGAGTGGGTCAGAACCATTCGGTGTTTGATTTGCTCTCCGTCTTATCGCAAGTAAAGCCACTGAAACAGGTTAAGACCTAAAGGCGGTAAACCACTGTTGGATGGGTAAAGTGAATAATCAGACACTAGCGCAAGTAGAAATTGGCCAATTAGCTGTTCGTTACCGAACGAAACAACAAAACTAGCAAAGCAAGTTAGTGCTGCAAAACCACGCTACCCCTCGAAATATCCAGCGGGGAGGAAAACTAGAGGTAAAATAAAAAGAAATTAAATCAATGAGAATTATCCCCATCGCAAGACCGACAAATGGGAGGCACAGAGAGACTCGCACGGCACACCGATGAACGTCACTATAGCATATATTTGAATTTATTAATTCATTAATTGATTCCCTCTAAGAATATTACTAATGGAAAGAAATTGAACCGACACAAACCAGTGCAACGCCCTCGTATACATTGACAAAAAGAGACCGGCAGAGAAAGAGAAAGTAAGAGAGACATAGAGAGAACGAGACATGGAAAGAGAAACCGGAAGCTGAAGAGTGGCAAAAAAGACGAAACAAAAAAAACAAGAACAAACACATGAGATTAAAGGGAATAAAAGTAACAAAATGAAGAAAATATATGAGATATATAATGCTTTGTTAAATGTAAATGTTGTGTATAGGAAATAAAAAGTACACAATTTTAAACATTTCGAATGCGTTTTACATTTTGACGAGGGAAGCGAAAGAAAATAATCCGTGTAACTGTAGGTAAATTCCATTTCCAATCATTCTGTTCTGATTGCCCAAGTACGGCTCGCTCTTAAGAGGTTTCTTGGTCTGTTTTTACTAAACATTACATTACAATAAATGAAACAAACCACAGTGTCCATTTTCCTCGCGCTTGTGAAAATATACGATGCCAATAATTTTTAAATAATGTAAACCGCCATAACAATAACAAATTTCCGTTGCCCTAGTTCGGTGAACGTCCGTTTATAGCGCTACTTACACGATCCAAACTCTAACCTGGCGTGTAAACGCAACTGACATCCCATTGTTTACATCGATCGGCAACTCGCGAGCAAAAAAATACTTGCCGAAGCCGCTTCTTTATTCTACGTTCAATTAGCGTACAAAAACGTACACTATTCGATAAAATGGATGTGGGAGAACTGCTTTCGTTCAAGGTAAGTTCGTCGTAATAACGTTTATATTGAATAGAGATTTTATGAGTTTTTTCTTTCTACGGCAGCCTGAACAAACACCAAAGCGCCCATCCGATTTCGAAAGGGAACACCAAGACGACGATGATGATGACCGTTCCCCGGAACCACCAGCCCGTGGTCAACCGCCGAAAAAAGTATCCCGAGGTGAGCAAAATTCCAGTGCCCGGGGAAATATTCCCGCCCTACCTACAAAAGAGCCCCAAATTACCGAAGAGGAACGCTTGAACATTCTAAAGTTTGTGGAAACGGAAGAACCAGACGGTGAAGTGCTGGATGAGGGTGGTCTGAAAAAGATGCTACTGCTGTTCGAGAAGCGCGTGTTGAAGAACCAGGAAATGCGCATCAAGTTCCCAGACCAAGCGGAGAAGTTTATGGAAAGTGAGATCGAACTGAACGACGCCATCCAGGAGCTGCACGCTCTTGCCACCGTTCCCGACCTGTACTCGTTGCTGGTGGACTTGAACGGTGTGGCCAGCCTGCTCGAGCTGCTGTCGCACCAAAACTCGGATATCAGCGTAGCGGTCGTGGATTTACTTCAGGAGCTTACCGACGTAGACATTCTGCACGAAAGCCTGGACGGTGCGGAAACGCTCATAGAGGCGCTCCGGAAGCAGCAGGCGGCTGGGCTTCTCGTGCAGAACCTCGAGCGTTTGGATGAGACGGTAAAGGAAGAGGCGGACGGTGTGCACAACACGCTGGCCATTTTCGAGAACCTGATCGAGGTAAAGTCGGACATTGCGCGGGAGGTGGCCGAACAGGGTCTGATGCAGTGGATCCTGAAGCGCTTGCGTGCTAAAATCCCATTCGATGCCAATAAGCTCTACTGCAGCGAAATACTGTCCATACTGGTGCAGGACACGAACGAAAACCGCATCACGCTCGGCAACATCGACGGCATCGATGTGTTGCTGCAGCAGCTAGCTGCCTACAAACGGCACGATCCGAGCTCAGCCGAGGAGCAAGAATTTATGGAGAATCTTTTCAACAGCCTCTGCTCGGCGCTGATGGCGAAGGAAAACCGCGAAAAGTTCCTCAAAGGCGAGGGGCTGCAGTTGATGAATTTGATGCTGCGCGAGAAGAAACTTTCCCCGAA
>JXXA01001327.1:0-10343 GCA_000956255.1 Anopheles punctulatus | reverse complement strand
CATTGGCTCTCCCGGCAAATTTGATACTATAATTATATTGGGAAAAGTAATTAGGACAATTTTGAGACTTTACTACCATAACTAATATTATTCCAAAAATAAAATCAATCAAATGACATATGTAAAAAAAATTTAAAATTGATTTTTTTAAAGCATTTAAATCAATAATTTCAAACGCAATAAAAGTTAATTTTAAGAAAAACTATGCATCTTTATTACATTATATTATATTTTTAAATATTGCAATACAAGTAATGGCACAAGACTAAAACTGCATGAAATTGAATGAAAAATCAAGTAATGTCATGTCAATTGGGTTTCTTTCTAATTTCCAGTACACTTTCCAACCAGGAACATTCAGGAATATTGATGAATATCGACACAATTATTCTGAACTGTTAGAAAAATGTGTGAATGCAGAGTTAACAGCAGAGTTTGGACTTAAAGCGCAAACTGAAATAGAGTACTGCGATAGCAATACGGAATTTCACCCGATAGGTAAGTGAAGGGAAATACATTGAAGTAATACAAGGAATACATTTCTGCCCTATTATAATTTTCTCTTCTAGATTGGCTGGAGATAGCGTTCATTGTCGTTGCGCTATCGATCGCCGGTATCGTTTTTGGCTCCAGTTGGTACGATTTCCGATGCAAAACGAGCCACGGACTGGACCACTACAAGCAGGACTTGCCAGGGGCGAAGCAGATGTATCTGGTATCCTTTTCGATCATCCGCAACTGGTACCGGATCACCTCGCGCGGCGATGATCAGCTGAGCCACGATCTGCGCTACATTCACACCATCCGCATGATCGTCTTCATGGGCGTCACCCTGGGCCATGTCGTGTTCTATGCCCAACCTCGTACAGCTTTCACAATCGAAAACGTGCGTAAGCATTGTGGCGGGGCAAATTTGGAACCAAGAGAGCAAAAACACTACATCTAAAACGGTTGTTTCCTTCTATAGCGATACAGTGAATTTTCGACGATGATTGTCATCAATGGCACACAGATTGTGACGACATTTTTTTCCATCAGTGCTATGCTGCTGGTGCTGTTCTTTATGCAGAAGGTCGAGGAAACGAAGAGAAAAGTCGGTATCGGTGAAATATTCATTATATCCGCCGCCCGTTACGTTCGGTAAGAACTTGCAGTACGTTAAGAGTTCGTTTATCGTACAACAAATCTTTCTTTCGCTCGACATAGACTAACTCCGGTGTACGCGTTCGTGATGCTTTTCGAAGCGACCTGGGTGATGCGGCTGGGTGATGGGCCACTATGGAAGAAGGGCTTTGAAACGGGCCGAACGTACTGCCGCGAGAATTGGTGGGCTAATATGCTTTACATCAATAATTACTACAAAGTCGACGAACCGGTAAGGATGTGCTTGAGCGTCATACGCATGTGAAAATCAGCAGCATCATCCTTCACCGTTTTATTTATTCTCTACAGTGCATGCTGCATACGTGGTATCTTGCGGCTGATTTCCATCTGTTCGTGTACGGTTTGATGCTGTGCGCACTTGTTGCTCGCTTCCCCAAGATTCGCAACGTACTTCTCGGCACGCTGTTATTGCTGAGCTATATTTTTACCTCTATCGTTATCTACGTGAAGGAGTATGATGCCATTCCAATATTTGCTCCGGAGTAAGACAAATGTTAACTAACGATGGAGGGCAATCAAGAGCTATATTGTTTTCAATACTTTCTTACAGACAAATTCGATACTTCTTCTGGTACTGGGGCGTATACAAGGATGCATACGTTCCAACGCACATGTATCTTCTGAACTACACGTTCGCTATTGGTTGTGCATTTTATTACATGCATCTGGCTAAGTCAAGATCCAACTACAACTGGGTAAGACTGCGCCGTGCTATGCCTTGGCATTCCTGTCGTCTAGATTTTAACATACTTCTACCCATACGGCATAATTTTAATAATAAAACATTAACATACTCTCTCCACACAGTTTGTCAAGGTGTCCTGGCTCGTTAGCTGCCTGTGTATTCCGATACTGTTTGCTACTGGTTACATCTTCTACCACTATCAGTTCTCAACACCGTCACTATGGATGGCACTGTTATTCCCACTCATACGCCTTCTCTACAGTGCGATCATCTTTTTCGTTGGTGTTGGACTTTCGTTCCGATTCATTAAGCTGCTGACCCGACTGTGTGACATACCGTTCCACACGATCATTGGAAGGCTGACGTACAGTGCCTACCTATGCCATCTGTGTCTGATAAAGATGTCGTTGTTCAATACCCGAAGTTTCTTCCGATATACCTTGATTGACATTGTGAGTGCAAGCGACAATTACAAAAAAAAAATCAGCTCAAAGAATCTGCAATCCTTCATCAATAATACGTTTTTGTTTCCATTCCTCCCAGGGAGCCATTTGGGCGGCATCACTTTCGCTGTCCTATTTGGTGGCGTGGGTTCTATGCCTGGTGCTCGAGTCTCCATTCATTGCGCTGCAGAGACAGCTCTTCAAGGGTCATGCACGTTCCTCGAATGATTCGGAAAACTCGTCCAGCGGTGGGGACCATACCACGGACACGAGCTATTGTGAGCATCCCGATGAGAAAAATAAGCCCAACATAGTATTCAGCCAACGGTTTTAAGCATTGAGTGTGTTAAACCTAACCATCCACAGCTCCTAGGTTGCCATTTTAGTTGTAGTTTAGAATTTTCCTAAACATTCATGGGTTAGGGAAGTAGAAAGCGCGTACAGTGCGAGACAAAAATGTGTGTATTATATAAACTGTAGTACAAATAAATGAATATTTCAATACGTTGCGTCCATTTCATTTACATCTTGGAATCAGCAGACTTGAATAAGACGAGCGAACCGAATCTGTTTAATAAAATGTTTTAATTTATCAATGAGTTATTCCGTAAATTACACTGCTTTTTAACTAACTTATTGTTATATTTTACAGCAATCTTATAAAACCAAATTAGAAAAATAAAAATACTAGAAATGATAAAAAAATTACTGAATTTCCTGTACCGGAGATTTTTAAAACGTTTGTGTTAAAACGTTTCAATGTTCTAACGTTCATGATTTTTTTATTATCTTTTAAATTAATTTTAAAGTACGAAATGTATCTTTTAACTTCAAATTAAAGAGACTACAAGTTGTAATTGGATAAGATTTAAAAAACAAGTTATTTTCAAATATAAAAATATAATAAATACCCATCAGTACAAAATCAAACGACATTCTTAGCACGAGGAGAAAAAAGATTGAAGAACAAATGTATTTTGTTTCAATTTTCTCAATTTTCTCTCCTCGCCTACATCATTTTCCACAAAAGCTGATAGGTCAAAAAGAAACCAAAAACAGGTCAATGCCCACGTATCGTCGATATCACATTACAGTAGTTATTGTTTATAGCATCCAATCGACCTCCAACACATTAACGGATCGTAAGTTCGTACATCGTACTGCACGGCCTGCTTTGGCTTCATTGATATGTCGCAACCATAATCGGCTTGTGCGCATCATCCGCCCCATGTATTGTATCGACCAGCCCCAGCATATACCGGATTGTACTTCATGAATGTTACTCGCGCAAACACCTGACTTGAAGGTCCGATCGTGACGGACTTCCCGCTTTTGCTAAGAGCAACAAAACTAGTGAGAAGAGGAAGAGGTTAAATCTCATTACCCAATTTCGTTCGCGGCTGGCCTCGCTACAATAAACCATACGGAGTCATACGGACGGTTACGGAGAAAAACATTGCCTTACGATTGTGAAACAACACAATAAAATTCGAAAAAATGCGCTTTTCCTTTCACTGCAAGCAAGGCCCAGCAGCAATGTATAAACCTGCCGCCGGGTGGTTAGTTTGGAAGACCGCTCCACGGAGCGTCTCCGGTATGATAAAAACTACCAGTAGCCATTCTCTTTGCCGTGGCTTCCTTGTCTCTCGCACTGCTCTCTTTGTCATACGCACATTACTTCGAAAGCATTGTTTACACCACACGGCACCATTGCCACCTTCGGTGTAGGACATCCCGTTTATGACATCACGTGAAGGTAGAGCCTGCAGTCAGGATCACCGAACCGAAGGCAAAGTGCTCTAGCGGGCAAACGATCCGTTGCCAGACACGGTGTGGCCGTTCATCGGACAAGACGTGATCATGGACTCGATCATGAAGGTGCTGACTGTGTTAATCTTCAGCGTTCTGTGCTGCATCGAGCTGGTGCATTGTGCGGAGCAAGTCAACAGTAAGTGACTATCGTGGATACGAAAGTTATAGTAAGATCGAGTTGTGCCGATCTGTGATCGCGATCTGTTGCCCTTCGGTGTGCCAAATTGCCAAAAATCGTTCACGCTCACGCTCATGTTTGCCCTTTCGATTGCAGTGACACAGTACAAGTTAATGCCGCGCGTGTTCCATTTCGACGACTACGACGAGTGTCTGCGAGATGATGCGTCCGTGCCGGATTTGTACTGCATGGTGAAGGCTGTGGTGGAACCGAACGCATCCTCCGTGGTGTGGAACGTGATAGCGGACTACTCAAGCAACTGGAAGCAGCATCTTAACCACGCGCATCTTGACCGAGGCCTATGTCTCAGCGGGTGCATTCGGCTACTTGACGAGCTCGAGCGGAACAATGTCACCGAGCAAGAGCTACAGTCGTTGGTCGTACCCAAGTTTACGATCAATTTCCCGGTAAAGTGTTCTGGTGCAGTTAACGAAGATTAAAACCGTGCGATTTGTCCTGTGGGACAGTTTTGCATTGTGCAAACTGCAGTTTTCTTCGAAACAAGTGAAACTAATTAAAAGTCACGTTTTGAAGATTATTATTTGCTTCAGTGAAACAAGACTGTGCATACTGAATGCCAAGCCAGTGTTTCTACGCGGAGAACAGTGACCGTTGACCAGTTACAGAAGATCTAGCAAAGTTCAAACATCCGCAGAATTTATCAGAAAGTGATTCTTTTCAAACAAGTCTTGCTGTAAAATTCTATAAATAAGTTCGGTTTTAACAAGGATTCACTTAAAGTGAAGAAATCCATGAAATTTAAAAATTACTTGTTACAACTCCTTAAGTCCATCTTTTTTGGTATTTTTGTTAGAAGTTAACCGATTTGGAAGAAGCTTTGGTTGATTGGTTTCGAATTCATAACAAAGTTTAGAATTTTCACACTGTAGAAATCATTTCAAACTTATTGCCCGGAAATACCGGAAACATTACTCTAAGTATTAATTGTCACCAAATTTTCTCGTTTGGAGAATTCAGTCACGTTTATTTTGCAATAGGAAATGCAAAGAACTAGCTATTTGTTCCATCGCTCAAAATGATTATTTTAAAACGTTCTGGTGATATTTATATTACGATTTTAAAACGTAAATTAAACCCTTTTAAATTTAATCGATCGAAACTAACATGCAGCTGTCGTTGCCTGCATTATAAAGTAATCAATTATCACCGCAGAATATCTATCCCGGTCGCCTTTAATGGTTTATTTACGCCATTGCAGTACATCTTGAAGAACGGCACGTTTCGGGACGTGGACACGTATCGTCGACAATACTCGGAGCTTTTCGCAAAGTGCATCAACTACGAGCTGCAGCAGAAGCATGGCCTGCGTGCCTATACCGAAATAGAATACTGCGACAGCAACAGGGAATCGTACCCGATCGGTGAGCAGCCCTTGCGCCACTTATGCACGTTGACCACGTGTCTAAACCACCTTCCGGTATGGCTTTCCCCCTAATTCAAGATAATTTGGAAATTGCCTTTCTGGTCGTGCTGGGCATTCTGCTGCTGGTGGTGGTATTCTCGAGCTGGTACGATCATCGTTGCAAGCAGGATCACGGTCTTGCCCACTACCAGACGGAGCTTACAAGCAAAGGTACGTTTTAATCGAGATGGATCAGTTTGCGAATGCTTGGAAAGTAAGCGCCATGTTTGCTGTTTCCTTTTAGCCGCCATGGTGCTGGTTTCGTTTTCCATCATTCGCAACTGGTACCGTCTCACGTCGCGGGGCGACGATTCACTCAGCCGGTCCATACGGTACGTGCACGCGGTACGATTTATGATTTTCATGATGATCAACATGGGACACAACATCCTATACGCACAGCCCCGGACGGCAATGGTTATCGAAAAGGTAGGGTGTGCAGGGACGAATAAGTGAATAAAAAATAAAAACAATTTCGTCCTTCCTAACTTTCGTGCGTTAACGTTTGCCATGCGTTTCCAATTACAGAGATTCAACGATGTCGACTCGATGATTGTCGCCAACGGTTCGCATATAGTCACCACGTTTTTCATCATAAGTGCGCTGATGCTGGTTCTATCCCTGGTAACAAAGCTAGAGCAAACTGGTCGAACGTTAGGATTCCGGGACATTATTATGATTTCAATAGCACGCTACGTTCGGTAAGTGAAACTTTAAACTCCACAACGACTTTATTTTATTTTCGAACTCTCTTTTGGACTGTACACCTTTATGCTTTCTCTTGTTTGTAACAGTCTTACGCCCGTGTATGCTTTTATCATGTTTTTGGAAGCAACGTGGCTAATACGTTACCTTGATGGGCCACTTTGGCGCAAAGGATTCGAAACGGGCCGTACCTACTGCCGCAGAAATTGGTGGGTTAATCTGTTGTACATCAATAACTATTATGCCACGGACGAACCGGTAAGTGAATATGGATACAGAATTAGAGAGGGATGAATCACTTGTCAAACATTTCTACGAATTATTTCTTACGAACAATCAACACGAACGTTTGAACCGTATAGGCATAGCAACCGTATAGAATTGAATAGTTACGAACCTCGATCCAACTAGCATTTATTCATTTATAAACTTGCGTCAAAGCTTCGGACGCTTCGGAAACATGATCAAATTTCCAACTTTTCGTGCTATTCGTGCAAAATCATTGAGCATCCTTTACAAAATATCGGGGCCCTGCTCATGGACAGGACCTGGTGAATTTTCCTGCTACCTAACCTAATTAATCGTTCTTCTCTTCATTTGAGCAACATTCTGTTCTTATTGCTGCATGTAAGTTTTAAATACTACTATGTTAGCAAACCATCATCAATCACAGCGAGGCTTACGGTCGCTATCTTCCAAAAGCAATAATATTCCTATTGTATTTGTATTGTATTGTAAAATCATGAATATAGATAATACAGGAGATTTGTAGAATATGTGGGCAAGAAAATTAATTTCCAATATTTTTGTAGCAGATAGTTATCATTCACCATTTAAACTTTGAAATAAAGTTCAGAGAATATGAGTAACTCGAGTATCTGAACGCATGTTCAACATTATCCTTGAGATTGATCTATAACTCAACTCCCGGTGCAGAACATTTTGAATTATTAATCTCATTAAACCAATCAAAGTATTGTTAACTTTGAAACCCGAAATAAACCTCCGAGTACGTGTTCAATCAATGAAGACATTTTCAAGATTAGGTCACGTTTGCATGCTTAACTAGTCGCTCCGCTCCTCGTAGCGCAATGGGAAAACAGAGCCGATATCTAAATTATTTTCGTTATTTCCTTGCAGTGCATGCAACACACCTGGTACCTGGCGGCAGACTTTCACATGTTCGTCTACGGGCTTTTCGTCTGTGCCGTGGTGCTACGCTATCCTAAGTACCGGACGTACATACTCTCCTTTCTGCTTCTGCTCTGGTCGATGGTCGCGGCCATCATCGTGTATGTGAACGAGTACGAACCTGTTACGGTTTTACCGCCGGAGTAAGTTTTAAATTGAACGGTCGGTTTTAATTATTCCCCCTCGCCGATGTGTCTTGGAGGGTGAAATAAAAAGAAAAGAAATTATTTAAATTTTTCAACACAATATTTTTTTCTTTTGTATTTACGTGTTTTGCTAAGCACAATGCACAGAATTACTCATTCCTGAGTCAGTGAAAAAAGAGAGCTTCAAAGCAACTCAACCCACCCTCAAATAGCGCAGTTGGCGACGGTAGAAACACTTAAGTAACACACCCATTTTTCTCGCCCGCTACAGACCGCTCAGATTTTTCTTCTGGTACTGGGACATGTACCGCGAGACGTACCTTCCGACGCACATGAACCTGGTCAATTATACGGCTGCCATTATGGGTTCCTTTTACATGCTCCATCTGCAGCGGAAGAATTTCAAAACGCCAAAGGTACGTATGCCCAGGAAACAGACCGAGTGGATGGTTTTCTTTCGTCAAACGACTACCGTAAAAGCTTGGTTGCGTGTTCGTTCTAAACCAGCTCGCGTCACCGTTCTTACCGTTCCGTTTATGTTTCTTTCTCCCTCCCTGCAGATGTTTTCATTACTGTGGTTGCTTAGCGTACTTGCCATACCGGGTACGTTCGTGGTCGGATACTTCATATACAGAACCCTTTTCGAGACACCGGCCGTCTGGATAGCATTGGCTTTCCCACTCAGTCGTATCTTCTACACCGCGCTGATGTTTTTCCTCACCGTCGGTTTCATCTTCCGTGCCAGCAAGCCCGTCGTGCGGCTGCTCAACATTCACCTGTTCGGCATCCTCGGCCGGCTAACGTACTGTGCATATTTGTGTCACTTTTTCATCACCCGGGCCGCTTCCTTCGGCACCAGACGGTTGGTGAATCTGGGCGTATTCGAGATGGTAAGTGATTGTCAGCCAAAACCTGGCCAAATTAACCAACGCCCGAGCACGAATGTTGCGCTCGTAAAGGTGGCACGTACGTTGGACGATTTCCGCTCATATTCGTGTGTCGTTTTGTCGGTTTCCTTGCTACAGAACGCGATCAGCTGGTCAACACTCGTAATGTCGTACGTTTTTGGTTGGCTGCTGTGCCTGATGCTTGAGTCCCCATTTATTGCCCTGCAAAAGATCCTTTTCGAGAGTCTGCACCGTAAACGACGATCGGACACGGCGAGCGACGAACATCTCCAAGGAAACCTTCAACAGGCCACAGCGAGCATTGGGTTGGGAACGGACGCACTAACCGGTAAAGCACCGAAAACAGATGTAGAATCGTATGCAAGCACCACGGAACAGCAACGACTCTAATGGCGATATGGTGGGATGGGTAAAACTAACTAATGCACATATCAAATCGCGTGGGTGAATTCATTTAGAGGAAATGTTAGATAAAAAATTGTTTATAAAAATGTTGTGGTAAAGAGTATTTGCTTCGAAAACGTCAATAAAGTTTATTCAATAGCAAATTAATGCTAGGGATAATCATCACAAAGGGCGCGGCTTGAACAAAAACAAATGTAAGAAAAACGGTTTCACAGCTATCGAAACTCCAATGATGAATTTGTGGGAGAAAGAAAAATAATTACTTATAATAAAGAGTTTTTTAAAAATAAATATCAAATAATACCATTTTGAGTAAATGAACAGAGCCAACGGTTGGAATGGTTTACAAACAGGTTTAAAATTGAGTATGCAAAAATGTGAGTATTCAAATTATGTCTAAAAAATAATTAAAATTGCTAAACATAAAAGTGAACTATTTGGATAATATGATGTAAAAAAAACTGATGAAAAACATTGACACAATTTGTTTCCTTCTTTCCGCTTTACGTAACAATCACATAAATGTATCTTAACTTTAATTGCCTTTTCCGCGAAATGTGTGTACCATAAACGTCAGCAAATATACTTTATCTTCGTCTGAAAGCGTTCAATTAAAAATGATTGCCAGCTAAAAATCAATTTCGCAATCCTTCGTGTTGTGCTCAGCACTTACCAGGCGCCATTTGAACTCTTACAAACGGTTTAAGGACGTAGCGTAACCAGCCATCGCTCTTCAAAGAGGTAGCGGCGCCAGCAACAGAACAGTTCGTCTTCATTAAAACTCGTTAATTATGGTTTTCAATACTACTCGGGTTCAGTTCGGCGCTACGCCACAATCCATCCGTCGCAAGCCGAAGAAAATCCCCATCATACGCCCACCGGTGTGATGAAGGTGCGAACTGAGCAAACATAACCGCCCAAAGCGCCAATCGGAATATTTGCCGTAAACAAAGCTGCTTGGAGCAAAAAAGGTTTACGGATTCCGCATTGCGGGGATGTGGAAACCGCGAAGGTCGTGTGAGTAGAAATTGCGACCAACATTAACTCGCTGCAAGCGGAACTGTGTCCCTGATCTCGGGGCACGTTGCAGCTGAGGTAATGCTTTGCACCGGTTCGGGATGTGCGCTATTCGCAATGCAAATAAAACGTAACATCTTTGGGTATGCAATAACTGCGTAAGAGAACTGATTTAAATGGATCACCGGCAGCATTTTTCGGTTTGCTGATCCTTAGATATGCCCGTCGCGAATTTGAAGCGCCCATTGTGCAACAAAACTTTCTAT
>JXXA01001313.1:0-13638 GCA_000956255.1 Anopheles punctulatus | reverse complement strand
GATGGTGGGGTGGATTGCGCCGAGGTTGCTTTTATTTTTGGCGCCCGTCCGACCGATCCGGCGACCGTGTGTGCGTCTCTGTGTTTTGTTGTTTTCGAAGATAAACGCGCTGCAGAAAACCTTTCGCGCAAGCTCCCGTCTTCGATAACTTCGAACGGGGAGGCGAGCACGGGCGCTAAAACAAAACGGCCACGAAGCGGGCAAATCAAAAACACCGGGTTGGAGGTGAGCGGTGTAAAAAAAAAACAAAAAAAAAACAGGACGTAATCCGGTCGCGGGTGACAGCAGGGACTAGAAATGCCGGGCAAACAAGAAAAAAAGTGACTGTGATAATAAAAAGAGCAAACACTCTCTATTGTCAGTTCAGAGAGATGGCCAATGTGGCAAATAAAAACTGCTTGGCCCCTCCGTTTCGAAAGCGTCGTGAGCATGGTTAAAAAATAAATACAACCATGTATCTGGTCGCGCATGCGAAACGAGGTGTTGGAATGTTAATGTCGTGCCATCCACCCTTGCTCCGCTGTGCAAAGATGGAGGAGAAGGGGGCATTTTATCTGCAATAAATGCTCACCGGACCCTGATGACCCCGCACACGGTGCCGTGCATATACGTGCAGAAAAAAGATTTTTAGAGCTTTTTTGTGCTTCTTTTTTTATGAATTCGTGTTTGTGTGCCTGATAGGCGGGATGATGCAGGCCGGCTTCCGGAGGAGATGGATTTGCTTGCTGGAATGAGGAAATGAGCAAACACAGCAACCAGCGAAAGCACGTACATTTCAAGCGAAGCGTATGAATGCGATTTGATTGGCTATTAGGCTTCAACTCAATGAGGTTAGCTTTTAAAACTGGCCGGAGACTGGCGGTCGAAAAGCAGTCGGACTTCGGTTGAACTAGCACCGGGTAAAGCCGGCCTCGATAGCTGTTTGTAGAGTTCATTCATGCGCTCGATGGATTTTAAGTACTTTAATATATGCCCGACGCGTTTGTGAGGTCCAGAGTGTGTTTAAGATAGGGAAGGCTTGAATAATTTAATAGTTATTCAAACGTCTTGTGACAAACTGGCTCTGAGTGAGAAAAGCGTCTAAAGCAGCGTTGTCCATTTCTCCGTCTCCCTTTCAGGACCGTGAAGAATAAACCTTAGGCGAAGATGCCCGTGGCAATATCCGTGGAGGACTACCACGGTCCGCCCGGTGTGTACCGGGAGCGCGTCGTGGATCCTCCACCACCGGTACCCGATCCGGAGGACGGAACCGTACCGGCGAAGGTGCCACCGGAAGTGTCGCTGGAGCTGCAGCACGTGGGCGACATGCGGTACCACGTGCGGCATCACCATCACCGCGAGCGCCCCGGGCACGACTACGCGGAGGACGTGATCACGGCGCAGGGTGTGCAGCCACACCACAAGACAAGCTACGCGGAGACGATGATGCATCTGTTCAAGGGCAACATCGGCACCGGGTGCTACGCGATGGGCGACGCGTTCAAGAACGGGGGCCTGCTGCTCGCTACCATCCTGACGCTGTTCATCGGGATCGTGTGTGTGCATTGTCAGCACGTGCTGCTGAACTGTGCTGGGCTGATGCTGGAGCGAAAGCGCCAGGAGGAGGCATCGAGCGCCAAGCAGCCCGACGCGAACGGCAACGGTAAGACGCTAGAGAACGGCACGCAGAAGGAGGCACCGATCGTAACGCCAACCGTGACGGAACCGCTCGACTTTGCCGATACGGTGGCGCTCTGCTTCGCGTACGGCCCACCGGTGGTGCGGCCGTGGGCACCAACGATGAAGAACGCGGTCAACATCTTCATCTGCGTGACGCAGCTCGGCTTCTGCTGCATCTACTTCGTGTTCATCAGCTCGAACTTCAAGCAGATCGCCGACCGGTACGGGCTGGTGCTGGACGTCCATCTGCACATGGCGCTGCTGGTCGTGCCGATCGTGCTGACGTCAATCATCACCAAGCTGAAGTTCCTGTCCTACTGCTCGCTCGCGGCGAACGTCTTCATGACGCTCGGCATCGGCATCACGTTCTACTACGCGCTCAAGGATCTGCCGC
This sequence comes from Anopheles punctulatus, assembly GCA_000956255.1. Taxonomy (NCBI): domain Eukaryota; kingdom Metazoa; phylum Arthropoda; class Insecta; order Diptera; family Culicidae; genus Anopheles; species Anopheles punctulatus. Next base: position 11,585 of record JXXA01001313.1, on the reverse strand, counting down.
CGGTGAGCGAACGGCATCTGTTCGGGCGGTTCGATCAGCTGCCACTGTTCTACGGCACCGCCATCTTTGCGTTCGAGGGCATCGCCCTGGTGCTTCCGCTCCAAAACGAGATGAAACACCCAACGGACTTCGGCAAACCGTTCGGGGTGCTCAATATCGGCAGCGCCTTCATACTGCTGCTGTTCACCTCGTTCGGCTTCGTCGGCTACTGGCGCTGGGGCGAACAGGTCCAGGGTAGCCTCACGCTCAATCTGCCCGACAATGAGATGTGAGTTGGGACGGGCCGAGCCCGGCTGGACGTAGACTTCAATAACAGCCCTGTTGTTTACTTCCTTCCGCAGCTTGGCGGAGAGCGTGAAGCTGATGATCGCCACAGGTGTGTTGCTGGGGTACGCGCTGCAGTTCTTCGTCGCCATCATGATCATGTGGCCAATGGTGGAGAGCCGGGTAGTCGTTGCTCGGAAGCATCCCGTCTACTGCGAGATGGTGTTCCGTATCCTGATGGTCTTGGTAACCTGTGAGTAGATATCATATCGGAGTGTCACGTGCTGTCTAACCGAGCATTATTGCCCATTTCTTCGCAGTTCTCGTCGCCGAGTGTGTTCCCAATCTCGGTGCGTTCATCTCACTGATCGGTGCGTTCTGTTCCTCCTCGCTTGCCCTCATGTTCCCACCGCTCATCGAGCTGATCGTCGCCTGGACGAACGATAATCTGAGCTTCTGGATGGTGGCGAAGAACGTCATCATACTGCTGCTAGCCTTCTTGGGCTTTGCTACCGGCACCTACGAGAGTGTGTCCGCGATTGCGCGCGACTTTTAACCGGGCAACGGGTTGTGGATAGTTTAGGGATAGTTCTCAGGAGCAGCTCATTTTTCTTCGCCTCCATTTTCTTAGCGCTGTCTTTCACATCCTCGGTTTTCCTACTCTATTACCTAGCAGTGCTCCTGTTCCCGTGTTATTCCCAGTATCTCGCAGTCGTTGCATTGTTCGTCCGATGGGTCTGATGTGCCACAGAATGTTTTTTTTTTTTAAGAAAGACGTTTACTACTTACTACTGACAGGTAGTTTACTACTTACTACTTACAGAGCCAAACGGTAGCGCGGTGTTATAGCTGCGATTAGTGAAAGTGCTCATTCGTAAGGCTGTACATTTTCTCGACACGCATTTTTGCACGGTGAGCCAACATTACACGAGAGTTCTTCACGTCACACCTTTCTTGCCCTGAGAGAATCTTAGTAAAATCTTCTTGCTTCCTGGAGAAGTGTAGTCATTGGACTGATCGAGCATTTATTGTTCCCGGAGAAGGGTTTGGCGTGAAAAACTGTCTTTTGTGTAATGCAGATGAACCGGGAACAAGTGCGCCTGGCTAAGACATGTATAATATTGTGTACAATATGTATATAAGATAGTCAGAGAACTTAAATAAGTAGCTATTAAGAAAGATTTAAGCGTTAATCACAGACATACGTTTCTGTTTAAGACAAAATCTGTACATACCATCTGGCTGTCGTACTGTCGGTGGCATAGTACATACAAATAAAAAAAAGTAATTCAACAGCTGTGAAAAATACGCTTCTTCTATTTTTCTATTTTGGCGAAAGTACGCAAGCGCTGTCTGGTGACAAAAAAGCTGATGGAACGTTGTGTTTATATTATTCAACATAATTTCAACTGTACACATGGCATAGAGGTGTTTTCGTATGGTAAAATTCGCGTTGGAATAGTTCAAAAAGCGAAATATGATATTTCTTTTAGCATCCGGCCAATGAACAACAAAGCAAAAAAAAAAGTTTAATCTTTGTATTACTTCTGAGCGATGAAATAGATAAATAAAAAAGAGAAATTTAACATGAACATATAGTTTTCTGACCAAAATTATCTCTAAACTAAAACCGCCATGAAAATAATTATTTTACCCTTTGGTTGGACCATAGTGCAAACTCCGAACCGGTTCAAAAAAGTGACAGCTTCCGCTTTATTATCGGTAGAAGTGACAGCCGCACCCGTCTAATCTGCCAACTGTCAGCTGGGCAGGTGACAGCACGCCTGCCAAGCGTGGCAACCGTTTCCTGTTCTTTTGCGAGCGAGTCGCCGTCGACGCACGTCGTGTTTTGCGGGTGTTCAGTGAGGTAAATAGTCAAATCACTATGGCCGCACGTGTTCGATGTGTCCTTGGCTCTGGGTGCCGGCGGGGCCGCAAATGGTGCTGTGGTGCGGCGGAAGGAGGCGAAATTCCAACCTAAACCCGGCCTCGGGACTAATTCCAGCCGAGGAAGGAGGGCTCGGCGAGCCAACTCACCGCTTCCCCTCGCTCTGGCGGCAAGTGTGCATAACCGCGATCTCTGCAGGAAGCAACGCTGCTGGTTTAGAGAAATTTACGAAGCATTCTATTGCGAATTGCGATTTATCTTCTACCGTATGCCGGTGGGCAGAGAAAGCCAACGAAAACATCAATCAAACCGCGTGTTTTAAAGCCTCCTAACGGTGCGTGTGCGTATGTGTGAGTGGGGATTGTGTACGTGTAAAGCGAAGAAGAGCGAGCCGTCAGCAGCAAGAACAACAGATCAACATTGCCTGCTGCAGCGACACGATCAACAGCTTCCTGCCCAACAGCCACCTGTAGCACCCAGCTCCAAGCCGCGCACGAACACATTCCAGAGTTATCCGAACCCTCAAAGAGAAATCGCCTAATCCCTAACGTACCCTTCCTTCCGTTGACAGTGAGCTGCAAAGCGAATCCCAAACCGTACAATGGTCCGTATCAGCGTGCTGGCCGATGCGCTCAAGTGCATCAACAATGCGGAGAAGCGCGGCAAGCGCCAGGTCCTGCTCCGACCGAACTCGAAGGTCGTGATCAAGTTCCTGACCGTGATGATGAAGCACGGCTACATTGGCGAGTTCGAGATCGTCGACGATCACCGCAGCGGCAAGGTGGTGGTGAACCTAACCGGGCGCCTCAACAAGGCCGGCATCATCTCGCCCCGCTTCGACGTCGCCCTCAACGATATCGAGCGGTGGACCAACAATCTACTGCCTTCCCGTCAGTTTGGGTATGTGTCTTCCCCTCTCTCTCTCTCTCTCTCTTTCTCTCTCCATCTCCCATACACACTCGCGGTGCGAAAAGCCTTCTTCGCGTTTCGACGCTTTTATGCCGCCCGGTGTTCCCCTGGGATAAGCCGGGCGGTGGTCAGTTTAGGAGGCGAAAGCGATTGCGCTAACAAGCGCGTATCCACCATTAATCCCGGGCAGACGAAACCCTGCGTCGGTTCGATTCAGCGGTACGGATACAATGTCAACGTTATGAGTCAAAACTCCGTCAAGAGATCTTAGTTGGTGCCCTAAATGACGATGTGATCGTTTGTCGATCGATTTGATCGAATTTTTGCGCAGATCACATAAAAAAGCTTCACGAAAACCCACTGTAAATGTCGATTACCATGATACGGAATAAGCTTCTACTTATCTCACGTAATGGTTCGGAATTTTCGTGCTAGAAACGATGTGTGCCTTCTTCGTGTGAATTATGTCATTGCATGCCCTCAATCGTGCGGTGATGGTACATGTTTAGGAGGCTAGAGCAAACGTATTAGTCCACCATTAATCACGAGGCAAACACCACGCTGTGTTGCCTTGTTTCAGAGGACTGGGCACAAGAATGCGACTCGCGAGGATTGTTGTGTACTACCCAACGTTTTTAACGTTTTTATCAAGTTTCCCATTTGATTGAACTAATTGTCTTTTGCTTTGTTCTTCCCTCTCTCGCTCTCATATGCACGCACACATGCAAACAGCTACGTCGTCCTTACTACCAGCGGAGGCATCATGGATCACGAGGAGGCCAGAAGGAAGCATCTCGGAGGAAAGATCCTGGGATACTTCTTCTAGGATCGAAGAACAACAACGTACCTGAGGAACCATCCAGCAATCAGCGTCGTTACTTCTCCTCCCCAATCAATCCAACCCTCCTCCCTTCTCCCGTGCTGTGCGGCGGGCAGCAGCAACGTGCGCGCTTACAAAACACCGAAACACACACACACGTTGCGATAAGATATAAAATCAGCATCAAGTGCTAATGATGGTGGTGTGAGACGGACTCGTTACCCTCAAGGCAGGGAGTGTATAAACGCACGCACCCACACATTCTACATTTTTACCTCCGTGTACTGCAACGCCTCTACACCGATTTGTCCAGTAACTCCGATCGTGAAATTTACGTTAAGCAAAAAAACGTGTTGTTTTTTTTTCCTTTTCGCGAAGGAATTGCAGCAATGGCGTGGAGTGGATAAGAAAATATAGCAAGCGCATGTGCCCCAACCATCAAATGCTTCCAGCGTGTCTGCGTCCGTTGATGTTCAAGTGCTTCCGAAATATCAGTGCCTTAGAATGTAGCAGTTGCGAGCAGCATCGACTAGCGTACGGGACTTAGCGATTATGAACTTTAGCTGTTCAGCTGGTCTTAAATATTTTAGTCGTGGGTGTAGGAATTTTAGGGAAAGTAAAGCATACAAATATACGGACCTCGGCCCGGCAAGTAGGAAGGATAAAGTCACGTTAAGTTAAGAAACGCATGAAGCGATAAAACTACATGCGACTGCGGGCTGTTGTGACCCCAACTTTCTTTCTCTCCCTTTCCCCCCACCCGTTCCCTCCAATCTTTTATCCACCAAGCACGTTTGATAATTCTTCAAATATTTTATTTCTTTTGCACTTCTCTCGCCTCATCATCATCTCCGTCTTACCCCTTTTTCTCTCCTCCGGTCTTTGATCGTACCGGGGGGTGGGGGTGGTAAGTGTTTCCGTACAGGCGCGCCCACATCCACACACATATATGGTCTCTCTATTTGTCTCTCTTGTTGACTGATGCAGCAACAACATAAGTGCAAACCCTTATTGTTTCCTCCTCCTCCTCTCTCCCCCCCCCGCTTTCCTGTTCCTGTTCATTCTTTCAGCGGGGTAGTGGAGTCACATTCAAACACACGCGCACATCTGTATGTGCGTGTTTTCATGTTCTATTGGTTTCTTATTTTTCCGACTTAAAGCAGTACCACCACCACCACCACCACCACCACCATCAGCATCATCATTAGCTCACTTTGTATTAAACCTACCCACGACCACACACCGGCGCACACACCCACATACACAGTCAGCATTGCTTGCTTTGAAATGGTTTTGCCTTTTCGCTTTCAGTTACGTATTTGTGTTACACACTGGCGCAGACACGAAAATATCAACCCCGTAAATGGTTGCCCGGTAAGGGTCCTTTATTGCCTGCCCTGGGGTCCTGAACTCCTCTTCCACCAACGTGTATGTGCGTATGTGTGCGCTCGTATGTGCACCAGTCGAAAAGAATCTCTTTTTTTATCGTCGCGCGTGTGTGGCCCCTCCATTTCGCAATTACTATAACTTACCCCAACCCGCTAGTTTTTTTTCTTCTCTCCTATGAATCACCGGGATTTGTATGTGTGTGTGTGTGTGTGTGTGGGTGTCTTTGTTTTCTTTATTTGTTGTTCCGTTTATTTTGGTTGTAAGTATCCTTATCGCACCGCGCTCTAAATAACGTGTGAGTGCGTTTCTTCCCTTTCGCCGCACGCAGATTCGAGACGTGGCTTTAGCCCTCTGCCTTTCTATAACTCTATTTTCGTTTCTCGTAGGCTTCTCCCTTTGCTTCCTTCGCTGCGTTTTCAATTGTATTACTACTAACGTTTGAGACCACGTTTACGTTTACCGCGTTACGCCCCCGTGTGTCGGTGCGGTTTTTTTGTTGTTTCTTTTCCACCTCATCAATATCCCTGTCTCTAGAGCAATATATGTTTCAGTTTACGGTCCCGAGCGTTATGTTAAATTGGCGGCCTTCCTCCCGGTTTGTCCGGTACCGGAACGGATCGAGTGAGGGTGAAAATGAAGAGTGTTTTTTTTTTGTTTATATTTTTACTGATTTTATTTTACAAAGCTGGCGTGCGCCATTACCGCGGCACCATGTGCGGGAATTTAATTCACCCCACTGGTTTCAAATTAAAGTTCGCTTCGAAAATGTTGTAACGCATGAGAAAGAAAAATAAAATAAAATTGAAAAAATATACATTATTTGTAAATGGAATTTCAAAACCTAACCCATTTTATGCAGCCGTTCAAACCTCGGCCCGGCATTGAATCGATTGAAGGCTTGGCGAGGAGGGAGGGTGAGAGGGGTTAGGTGGTGTGCATTACCCCTTCACCGCCCACCGCCGGCTACCCCACCTCCATTTAGGCACATTATGAAAGTGTTCGAAATCCGTTCGCAATTTTGGGCCGATAATTTCATTTTCACACCGCACCCGATCCGTGTGCGACGGGAGAAGGAAGACGAAGGGTGTCGCTTCATCTCTACACATCCAACATTCGCAACATTCCGTTCCCCTTCCCTCTCCCCCTTCGCCCACCACCACCGGCACATCTCGTTAGTCACAATATAGATTTAGGGTTTTCTTTTGCTTTCTTCTCTATTAGCCTCTCCCTCCATCCTGTGTTTGTGTGTGTGTATTTAAACACATTTGCTCGATTCGACCGCAGTGTCCTTCAATAGATTATATTACCTATTTCTCTTTATTCTCGTTTTTTTTTTACAACTGCCCCAAAATCTCACCCTCGTCGCCTTCGTTTCTCTCGTCGCTCTAGTACTTTAAGTATGGTTTACTTAACATTTAGCCTCTGCACTTCACCGGTTTGGTTGTCTCGTGTGGTTTTGTGTATGCTTTCTTCTTCGTCTCCTGTGTTTCACGACTACTTTTTTAAAGACTACACTACTACGGTATGTTTTACGTTTTTTTTTTCTCTCGCCTTCGACATCTGTTACTCTTTCTTCTTAATATTCTTGGTTTTGTATGTTCTACGTTTTACATCCCTTCGTTAGTGTTATCGATTGCACCTCTAGTTTCCTCCTTTCACCCTTCATCTTTTTTTTTAATATATTCTTCTTCGTTTTCCGCTTTACACCAGCTCAATTAAAGTATAATATGTTCAGTCCGGGGTGTGTGTATGTGTTTTACATGGATGTTTGCGTATGTGCGTGTTTTTAGCCAAAGCTTGTTAGGCATGTTGTCGCACACTAATGCATATGCATTCAATCACGGTTTTGGCTTCATTCGGCGTGTTATTGTTTTCCTCTTCTTCCCTTTTGTCTTCTCCTTGTCTTCTACTTTTGATTAGTTACACACATACACAACGTTCTGTTTTGCTTGTTTTTCTTTTTGCTGTGTTTGCTGTTGTTCATCATTGGCATTGTTGGATCGCATCTTTTGTGCATTTCTCCATCGCTCCACTTTCACGCAGTCCAATTTCCCCTAACAACTATCGGGATCATCACGTTTCGGGACACCGCATCACCACAAGAGCACTAGAGCTGGGAAGGGAGGAAAGCGGGGGAAAAAATGTTCCAACAAAAAACATAAAATAAGTGTTTGAAAAAACCGCAAGGTTTGAACAAATTAAGGTGAAGCAAAGGGTTGTGATATTAAAAAAAAAGAAAAAGAAACGAAAGATATAAAACAAAAAAAGCAATGAGAAAGAAATAATAAAATCATACGTGGCAACGATTCGAATATATTTTCTTTTATTTTATTTTTTTATGTAAAATGTGTGGGTGTGGTTGTTTGCTCTCTGTTTGGTCTGGTTCTGTTTGTATGTGGTCCTCAGTCGGATAGGTTTTATCGAGGAATTTGTTTTTTCTATCTTTCACATTTCCTTGTTCGATTCCGTGTGAGTGAGTGTGAAACCCTTTGCCTCCGTTGCGTTCGAGTTTGCCGCAAATGCTTTCTTCATTTGCTTTTCCTACACGGGCCCGGTTTTACGTATTTTAGTGAGTCGTCTTCCCGGAAATACGGTTTAATCTCAGAGGTTCTAGACACTTTAACGCCAGTGTATTTGCGCGTGCCACACGCTTTTCCCCTACACTCTCTCTTCACCTATACATAACGGGGTTTGTCGGTGTGTTCGTATGTGTGTGTGTGTGTATACGTTTGTTTTAATTAAAATTAAAAAAAGAAAACTGACTATCGAATAAATAATATTTAATTATACATAAAACGAAATAGAATTAATTTAAACTAAATGCTAGCTAAACTGCGAGAACGACGGCGCGCTTTACACTCCCCCTTCCCTCGCAGGTTCTTGCAGGTGTTTACATCTCTCTGTTACAGCTGTCACTATATTTATATAGCTACCCTTCGACCGAGACCGGCGACGCCACTCTTGCAAGAGCTCTCTCTATCTCTTTTGCTATACGAGTTTGTATCTCACATCCGTATTTACTATCCTCTCTTATATCGCTCTATCTCTCTCTCTCCCTTCTATTTAGTATTGGTGTCTTCCTACTCAGTTCTAACCCCTGTCTTTAACGACACTCGTCTCCCAAATCTCTAATGTTTACGGCTCGCATAAATCCGGCTCGACCAATTGTTCCCCACTGGATAGCGAAACTAAGATGAAATTGAAGAGATCCGTGCAGTCAGCCGTCCGTAAACGTCGCAGTAGTATAGTATTAGTGTAGTAGTATTAGCAGCCTTGTTTCATGAACGGACCCTAACCTCGTCGCCAAAACACTGCTGGCACCGCGCTGCTATCGTTGAGAGCTGAGCTCTGAGTCTTCTCTACCGCAAAACTGTATGTGTGTGTGTGTGTATGTGTGCGCACCCCGCGTTAGGGTTGAAAATGGCGGCGAGAGAGGCCCAGCAAACGAATGTAGCGCATTCGGGGGCTGGTTTACGCATATCACAGGTGTGCTCAACTCAGTCTCGCAACAAGGAGCCGGGCTTGTGTGCGTGTGTGTGTGTGTTTTTTTTTGTCTTCTTTCGTTTGTGGTTGCAATAAATAAAGCTGACAAGTGATTCGCTTTTGAAGCGATCCCCCACTGGAAACCGAACGGCGACGCGGTTTTTTTTACCATGCTGCTTGCGTAATTAAACTATCCATACATCTCAATGCGGTGTATTCCGTGTGATTGCGTATTGAGTATCGTTTCATTAGTTTCTTTTTTTTTTCTTCTCTTTAGTCGTCACCTACGTTCCCTCGCATCCTTTATGAATTTGCTACTAATATTGATGTATTTTGGGCGTCGTTTTTTTGTTGTTGTATTTATCTATATGCTTCGAGTGTGTGCTTGTTAATGTTTTCATTTTCCCTAAGCTTGATTTTTCCCTTTTTTTTTGGCAAACTTTGGAATGTGCTTTATGTAATGATGAGTGTTCGGGGAACTAGCGGTTCGACCAAATTTTGATAATTTACTAAATCAATCGTAATGGTGTACATGTGTGTGTGTGTGTGTGTCCCCTCTTCTGTCGTGAGCTTCGTAACAAGGCGAACCGAAGAAGAAAAAAATGCAAATGGAGAAAGTCCTCGGGGAACAACAAGCAGGCTGGTTTATCGGGGTTTTTTTTGGCCTAAACGTGACCTATCCATTGTGCGCTCGTGGTGTTGGGTTGGCAGGAGATGGCTCGCTTACTCTCATTTTCCATTTCTCTCTTTCACTTTCTCTCTTTCTCTTCTTCCGACCCCAACCATATTTTCCGGCATGCGAGTTTGGGAAAGCAGCTTGCTCTTGCTGTTGCTTACGCAGATTCTTTCTATCCGGAGTCAGTCTTACGTGGTTTTTTTCTCTGCTTGCTTCATATACCCTTCCCCTCCTATAGATAAACCGTCCGCGGCTTTCATTCCTGTTCTGTTTCACAGCTTAGTGAAGTGCATTTTGATTCCTGCTTACGATGTGTTTCTATGGTGATGGTATCAAATTTATACCGAAAACAACAACCAAAAAACTACCACTTCATATCGCACATATAAAGCTGCACCCGAAGCTAAATAGAAAAAAAAGCTAAAATGACTGATTAAACTTGACCGAAAAAAAAATAGCAGCAGGAATTTATTTACTTGGAAATAATTCGCATTTCTGCAGTGGCCAAGTTTGCCCAAAGAGTCAGTGACCCTCTTTTCGAATCGTAAATTTGGAGACATATCAAAATTATAGCACCGCTTACAGGTAATAATTGTTCAGCTAAAATTAAAGTCTATTGGAGACGGTCAATTAGTTTCAAATTGGAGACGGTCAATTAGTTTCATAAAAATAGGTTTAACTTTCATGTACTTAAAACGAGTGAACGTTTCAGAACGAAGGACATGTTTTGTCGAACAGAAAGAAATTTACGAAAGAAATGTTTTCAAATGTTTTTGTGTAACTTTCGCTGATGACAGCAACACCATTTGTCGCGTAGGGCAGGGTTTTCACAGGATTATATGCGTGCATGACGGTAAATTAGTTGATTCCATGAGTGAAACATGAGCAATGCGAAGTGAAAAAAAAAACATATTGAGGAAAGCAAAACATACAACCATACACACACACACACGCACGCGTGCGCACATACTTATTGCACTTATTGCACTTGCTCTCATCTTTCCCAACGCCCATGCTGAAAACGCGCGCACCTATGTGTGTGTGTGTGATTGTGTGTGCGTGGGTGTACGTGCGTGTTGATGTGGTAGTCGATGTGGGGGAAATTGGATGCACGGCCGGAACGCTTCTCTCTCTCTCTCTCTCTCTCTCTCTCTCTCTCTCTCTCTCTCTCTCTCTCTCTCTCTCTCTCTCTCTCTCTCTCTCTCTCTCTTAAAAACGAGCAACGCACTTCAATCATCATCTACGATCACAATCATCGGTGCCGTCACGGCTGTTGTGCCAACGACCAACGAGCCGCCGCCCACCGACTATCATCGGGATTGGCAGGTGTCTTCCTTTTTGTGCATATCGATCGACGCCGATGACGGCGCAGACGACGGTGGCAGGTTGGAGGACAACGAGGGCGTGGGTGGCATGCCACCAGAGGAAGGTGGACCGCCGCCGCCTCCACCACCATTCGTTGGGGTGGATGAACCCTTGAGAGGGCCGCCGCCGGTGGGACCGCCTCCACCGCCTGGTGGTACAGGGGTACCGGAACCGGGTGGATGAGGTTGACCGCCACCACCGGATGGCGGTGCACCCGGTGGTAGACGATGGTGGGGTGGTGGCGGTGGTTGCTGCTGTTGTTGCTGCTGCTGCTGTTGCTGTTGTTGCTGCTGCTGGGGTGGCGGAACCGGGCTCGGTTCCTTGCCCCGGAACTGTGCTGCCGTCTGGGCTGCGTACAGCAGTGACGCCTTCGCCTCCTCCGCTCGGTACGCCTCCATCAGCGGGTTGTAGCGGAGTGGGTGGTGCAGCGGATCGAGCCGGTAGTCACGGAACGGGTCCGGTCCCCAGCTGCCATGGGGCGGTGGGGGGAAATGAGATGGTAGTCCCATCGACGGAGGTAGCATCGAACGGGAAAGGTGACCGCCGGGCAGCATGTGGGCCGCCGGATGACGCCCGGCCATGTACGGATGGTGCGGCATCATGGAGGGATGATAGCGGGGGTCGCCACTGGCGGCGGCCGCAGCAGCTGGGAGCTGCCGCTGCCGCCGCCGCCGCATGGCTTCGCAAAAGCAGCTCGTCGTCCTTGCGCGGTTCCTCCTTGATCCGGATGTCAAGTTCGGTGCCGTTGCGCAGAGGAGACCGGTCACGGGCGGCCGCGTTCGCTGCGCCGC
>JXXA01001300.1:0-13924 GCA_000956255.1 Anopheles punctulatus | reverse complement strand
TAATATGAGGAGTAATCGCACCGATTGCTTGGTGTGTTTAGTTCACATTCCATTTCTTATTCGTACTGCAGGTTCGAAAACCCTGCCCAAGCGACAGCACATTTGACAGCAGATTTTGTTTTGTTATGAAATTCACATCTGCGGCAGGCGCAAGGAAAACTCTCGAAGCAAACGCCGGTGGACTTTCCGCTTGAGCTGTGATATTTGCAGGCATTTGTTTGGAAGTTAAAAACACTGGAAGACGTAAGGAGGTGCTACGAAACTAAACAATATTATCCACTTAGACAAAACGATGGCTGGTAAGTTGGGGGCCGACCGTTTTTCGATGCTGTTCAACGTTGATTTCACAACGATCTTATATTGTACTTTAGTTGGGCAAATGGTGACGCGCGGAGTCCACACGAGTCGGGGGCTGATGGGGCAACGTTGCTCGAAGCTGGTCGATAGCGTGATCCGAGTGGACCATGCTGGTGAGCTGGGAGCGAATCAAATATACCGTGGACAGATGGCCGTACTCGGTGAGTACATATTTTAGCGTACATGTTCTTTGCAATAATTAATCGAAAGCCAAACACGAAACACAGGACACACGAAGGCAGGTAAAACCATCCAGCATATGTGGGAGCAAGAGAAGGCACACAAGGAGGAATTCGAGCGGTTGATCAACAAGTATCGGGTGCGGCCGACCGCCCTGCTGCCGTTTTGGAATGTGGCTGGATTTGCGCTCGGCGCCGGGACTGCCCTGCTCGGTGAGAAAGCGGCGATGGCATGTACGGTCGCGGTCGAATCAGTCATCGTCGAGCACTACAACGATCAGTTGCGCAAGCTGATGGACGATCCTTCGTTCACCGACCGGGAGCTGCTCGACACAATCCAGCGCTTCCGTGACGAGGAGCAGGAGCACCACGACACCGGCATCGAGCACGGTGCAGAACAGGCTCCGTTCTATCGTGCACTGACCGATGTCATCAAGTTCGGGTGCCGCACGGCAATCAAGATTGCGGAGAAGGTGTAAACAACTTTGTGAGTGTGAATTTTATTTTTCGTTCCTTTTATTTGTGAGTATCAAAGCCCTTTGTAATGAATAGTATAGTGACTGTGTTGTTAAAACCCGAAGTATTGTGTAGTGTTCCAACGGTAGTAAGGAAAGAAACGTTTGAGGAGTCCGCTCCGTTGGAAGTTTTGTTACCTGTTCAGCTGTCAGGCTCCTTTTTGGTGATGTGGAGCGCGAAGTGAAGTAATGGTTTACCAATTTATAATTAACAAATTGCTTATATGACAGATAGATGTACGTTGTAGTTCTGAATATAAAGCATTATCTGTAGCGCCTAAAGAATGAAGAATCAATTTTATCACGTAAGTTGAAGTTCACAAATTCACTTTGAATATAACTGTCCTTATAATTTCTTTTCAATTGCAACAAAAATCCTCTTCCCGTTTACTTTCACTTGATGGGCAATGGGCATAGTCACATAACACATAAGGTATCAAATCGTAAACTATGAAATGACCATTACACAGATAGAAACGTTACACTTTATTATATCACCGGTTTACTTTGCTCGTCGTAAAACAAATAATCTCACGCTCACTCCGTCTTCGCTCCGCCTGGCATGGATGATGGCCGAAAGAAGGATTTGTCGCCTGGTACTGCTGCTGTCCTTGAGACGCTCGCCCGATTTCGATGCACGGCTGCTATTACAGCGGGATTTCTCTTGGATGAATACAAGATCGTCTCAGATGGTGGATCAAAACGCTACACAACAGGCTCAATCTCTTTTTATTTCTTTGGAAGTTTTGCTGCGTCATCACTGCCGACACCGTTGATGTTGCGACGCTTCTTCTCCCCTGTTTAAGAAGGGCAAGAAATTGGGTAAGAGACGAGTGATGATCACTGATGCTCGGGTGGAGCCAATACATACGCTGATTGCATAGTCGTCCGTACCAGCCGCTGTCGCATGCGCAAGTGTGGTTCGGTTGACACAGACCGTGTTTGCACGGTCTCTTGCACGTGGACCGCTGCCTGCGCCCGATCTGGCAGTGATCGCCGCTCAAACCCGGCTTACAGCGACATTTGTTCACGCCCCGGCACTTACCATCGTGCAGGCACGGTATGACGCACTTCGCTGCAAAATAGAGGGCAAATACTTAGATGATTTTTGTACATTTTATATCCTGTTGGTCTTTTAGACTTTTTAGACTTCGGCGCAGTGGAACATGCGTGTACTGACATTTTTTTATTGGAGTCTACGGTTTAAACATGGCGGACAGAATTATTTAAATTTCGTAACGTCGAATAGTGGGAAGTACGTTATTTAAGAGTCACATCTTTCTGCGCTTGACGCTCTATACTTCACGCGATCAACTAGTGTACTTACAGTACTCGCAGCGCAGCCCATAGTAACCTTTCGTGCACTCGCACTTATCCTTCTGAATACATTTGCCACCGTTGAGGCACTTTTCCGCGCAGATACCTGTACCGCGACGGGGGAGAAAGATCATGGGACTACGTCAGATGTCGTTTGCTTGGTCCATGGAGAAGGACGCCTTCCTACGTTACCTCCCTCGCAGTGGCGGCCCTGGTAGCCGGGTGGGCAGGAGCAGGTGCCAGGGGCGGTACAGTTGCCACCGTTCATGCACTGCGGGTAGCAGAGCGCCGTCTGACAATACTGGCCCATGTAGCCCTCCGGACACTGGCAGATCTTGTCCTCGTTGCAGACGCCCTTGTTCGCACACTTCCTGTCGCATTCCGGGTCCGGTCCTGTCGCGATATTTTTTGGGCGCCATTCGCGTTCGGGTTTGTGTTTGTTTGTTTTTGTTTTTTGTTTTTGGAAGTGGCACATTCGTTTTGTGTGTGTATTGGTTTCATTTTATTTCGATTTAATTTGTTTTAGGGAAGATGTTGGATATATGGGGACCCAGGGACTCGGGGATGGAAGGGTTTAGTTTGGTTTGGTTGGTGAGGCACACAACACACACACGCACGCACGTACGCACGGACGCAAACATGTATGCATACACGTACAGAAAAATATACACATATACCCCGTGATACACATTGGACAATTTACGATTCGGAAGTAGTAAACGAAGTTTCAAAAACAAAACGAAAACGAAAGTAAGAAAAATCAAAAAGAGCAATTTCAAAGAATGTGAAACACTGGTGTTGTTAGACTGTTTGGCAAAGGCAGTAGTTGGTGTCTAGGTAGCAGCAACGGCGGCAGCGGTAGTAGCAGTGGCAGAAGTAGCATTACAGTACGGAAAGACAACTGCCGTGGATGCCGAAGCGACAAGCATCCTTGTAGAAAGCGTGGCAAAAAGCATAAAACGCTCGAATTTTTTGGGCTTCGAGGGATAGATGCGGTCTCCCCGGAAGAGAAATCAAATTAAATTTCGAACACCGTTGTGCTGAGAAATCAAATGGGTTCTACATGTTCTTGCCTCCGTCAAAACGTCACCTGGAAATGGTTGCAAATATTACTGCATTTGCTCTAGTTTGGTTGATTTTTTATCGCAACAAAATGACCAAAATTTCGTGTCCAAACTAGAGAAGGTTTGCCAAAGAAAAGCCTCGTTGAGGTAATCATGGAATGGGATGCCAGAATCGGCGGTGCAGTCGATCTTTTCACAGTAAACATCTGGCTTGCAAGCTATTTTCCAGAGACTGTTCTGGAGAGACCCAGCACAAGGGAACAGCAGAAAGCGTAAAAGCAGTTTCAATAACTACTAATCAAAGCGAAAGCATCAACTCAGCGTGACTTGAATTAAGATTGATAGAATGAAGAAGAAAATAAAGCGGGATCTGGGTCTGATTTCTTGGGGTATGAACCGTGTGAATAAGTAAACACGTACGAACTAGGACGATATAGAGAGCAAGAGAAACAGAGAAAGAGAGGCAGTATGCTCCAGAAGAGACAATTCTAAACAACCGTGCGTATATATGTGCTCTAGAACATTACTCTATTGCTTCCAGATATATCTGAGCTAACTTCGACCAACCTTCTGAAGGGTTGGTTAAAGAGTAAAAGGTTCTGTAGCACTGCCGTTTGGCGTTTCGACTCATTGTTTCAAACAAACCTCGAACGTCTCTTCAGGTGCGCAGAAACTAGCGCTACCTTGCAGGAAGTCAACGATTCCTTACAGTGTGATCAGCGGAAAAGAAGCGTAGGATCTTGATTCGAATTTGTTGCGGCCCAAGCCCTTAAACTCCCCGGCACAGACCAACCAGAAACCAAGGTGTTTTTTTGGGGGGGGGGAGTGGGGGGGGGGGGGGAAGCGGTGATGTAATGTAGTTAGTCGGTTGGAAGATGGAGATGTGTCAGTATGGGCTGATGGAGAGGAGGGAGCGGACAAGGTGCTTGCGGGGGGTATCATTGGGATAGGAAAAGCGGAAAAAGGCACAGTAGAAAAAAAGGGGGCAAATACAACAAAAAGGCATACGCTACCTTGCGAAGAAGATGTTAGAGTAGAAGATCTTTCATACACACCTCTATGTGCACATTCCTTACGTAGCTTGATGCGGAGAGGCGTCCCGGGGACCGGTTTGCCTTTCCGCGTTTGGATTAGGAGTCCAATGCTGAACATTGCAATGCCCGATACATTACCGGAGCATGGCAGGATCACACTGAACTCTGGTGCGAAAATAAATGTGAAGAGTGGTAAATCAGTTGATGTTCCTGTGGGATGTTGCCCCCGTGTGTGAGTGTGCCGTACCTACCCTTGGCGTTCTTCGGTACGCGTCCGGTCGTTTTGATTGAGATTGTCGGCGGCTTCAGGATGTTCTCGTCCACCGACATCAGCCGGTCGAAGTTGTAGTAGTATTTCTTCGAGCCCGCCTTCCATGTGAAGTTCACGCAGCTGACTTCGGACGGGATGACCGGCAGGTACTGGCTGAAGTTTGGATCGCGGATGTGCGGCGACACGCGCCCATTGTCGATCGCGTAGATCTTCATCGCAACGCCGCTGAAGATTTTCACCTGCTGCTCGTTGATCCACAGCGACAGATCGTCGTCGTACGGATCCTGGTAGGTGTAGTAGTACTCCTGACGTGAGTGTACCACCACCGGCAGCGTTAACGATACGGCCAGTGTGAGCAGCAGCGCTAGTGCCTGCTGTTGTCTGGATGCTGTTGTCGTTGCCTCCGTCATGTTGTTTGCCAATGTTCAATCTACTGTCGGTTAGTTCTAACTCCTAAGCGTATTAAGTCTTTTTGTGCGTGTGTTCGTATACCTGCGGCTGATGTTACCGTTGTGCGCTATATTACTTTGTATTTTTTTAAAGGTCTGTCTCTATCTATCTATCCTTCGTCGAATCTTGACACGCGTGTAACTGTCGCTCTTTTTTCTGATAGCTTATCACCTGTATTGAGATCTTATCCAGAAGTATTTCGAACTCGTCCTGTCCAAACAAACTGAAAATTTTGCAAAATCTTGTCTTATGCTCTTTGTGTTTCGTCTGACCGCAACGTCAAAGTGCGTTAAAATGGAATAATATAATACAACATCAATTAAAAGCCAAACGCGACTGACCTCATAGCAGAGATAGAGAAATAAGATGAGAGGAATGCATATAGAAGCAACATACGAGTGAAGTCCAACAACCAATATCTACTGAAGCAAACAGGGGCGTACTGTAGCCACTACGCCATTCTTGATTCATAAAGCGTGAGCGTCAATCTACCCCATAACCATAAGTCATTTTCGATGGGAATCCTTTTCAAGACGGTTACACAATGGCGCACAATGACTTCATCACACCAATACAGTATCGCCTCTGTTCAGTTCAGCTCGAGCATGTCCGAAGCGCCGAGAATATATTGCAAATCAGTGGTGCTAATTAAGAACCGTCCGATGCCTCTTAACCTCCCATTAACTCGCCCCGTCATGCCCCTCGTCGTCTTGTTGTGTTGTCGCCCACCGGTTAGCCCTATGGTCCAGATCAGCCCGTCAGCCGTTTATTGCCCTGATGCTGTTTGTATTGCCACAGCAGCCGTGGGGATGCTGTTGTCTTCGCGAGTTAGAACTTCTCCAGAAGAATGATCCGGAGGACGTACGGCGGGATGCTGTAGAGAGTGAATTTATGACTCCGCTCCCTGACTCGCTTGCAACCGAGGCCTACTGCTCTATAAATGTTGCGCTCGGAAACAGCGGACAGCACTCTGCACGATCGTATGGAGGAGCAGGGCGTGTACGTTCTGTTTACGACCGGGCAGCGTCTGCTCGTCTATCCGTGTTCTCGACAACACGTTCCCTTCGTCTCCCGACTGCTGGATATTTTAAGTAAGCGATCGTCAATAGTCTGTCTCCGCACCGGTGCTACCGGCAGATGGTTGAGCAAGTTTGCGTAGTGTACTCCCGTTGCTAGGGCAGGGTCGCGCGTGAAAATTCGGTAATGCAAGCGCAAATATTATTTAGAGTCAATGAAACACGTACCAGGATGAGGCTACCGTAAGCTCGAACTAATGGGAGGAAAGTTTGCTGCATGATTTTTGTTTCGTCGTTGTATTGGATGCCTTTTAATGTTTTTTTAGCTTTTGGTGCTATTATGTGTGTGTGTGTTTGTTTTATTTTTATTTTTGCGGATGTTGCAAGCAGCTACGATACCAAAGCAAACGCAAATGCTACGGCGGACAGTGTGCAATAAGCTGAAAGTTGGAAGCGAACAGCGACACAGACCGAGAAAGGAGAGAACAGAACAGAAGGAAGCGATTTGATGAGTGCGAGATAAAAAAACCCCCCCTAAGAAAGATCGAGGGTTGACTTTTGGGGTTTACTTTTTTTTTTTGCTGGTCAACCTCCTGACTGAGGTAGCGAAACGCTGCAGAAATGGAAATCCTTAACGATTTAAACGCATTCGGGACACTTACTTCGTTTCCAGCAGACCCCGGGTCCCCACTTCAGGTAGGCGAGAGAACCCGCCCCGGCCGGACGGTTTTTGGCAAGCTTTTATTGTACCCTGGACGTAGAACTACGGGTCGGCTCTCGGCTGGTCGCGTAAATTTCCGTCCAGCCAGGTACGGACAAGGGTGATGGTGGGCAATCAAAATCTCAAAGCTCAAACAACCAACGGGAAACGCACGGGAAGAGAGGAACTCTTCACGACACTGCACGTCTGATGGCTGTTGGTTTTTGGCCGTTCGTCTCTTCGACTTCAATTAGGACGAAATCTAACGTTGCGTTGGGACCTTTGTCGCAAAACCAGGCACAACTTGCTAGCGTGAGCTATCAACACTTAGCTATCTTTTGCTACACTTTGCTTTTGGGGCGTTCCGCATCCACACGCGTAGTTATCGTGTTGTTCTGTGGCCTCTATTTTAACTTTCAAACTTTGCACAACTGTTGCTACAGATCCTAAGGGTTCATCGGGTGCGCTAAAAATGCAATTTTACGAAAGAGGCCGCTCCTTCGTGGGATCGCTGCGCGATCAGCGATCGAACATCAGCGGAGGTGGGCACGAGCGGCGGGAAGATGCATTGCATTTTGTTGTCACACCGTCTCCAATCTGTCTTCTACTTGAGTACACCACGCACACACACTTAGGCACACACACACAAGCAAGCACACGCACACATAGACAACAGTTTGAGATGTTCTTGGCGGATGGAACGATCGCGAACTGGCGGAGCTCAGTGTGGGAATATCGAATTAACGAGTATGGAGCGTTCGTTCGGACCAGCGACGTCGTAAAACTGACAAGGATGACGTTTGGTTGGCGACTATTTATTCTCAATGGGCGCAACGCTGTCTTCTTCGTTGGGTATTTCTTGCTCACTTGCTGCCTCCTCTAGCACGTTGCATCTTTCCCTGTTCTACGGGGTTGCCTGTGTGTATGCGTGTGTCTGTTGCGTATTGGACTGGAATGGTCGAACGGGATGGGCATGGGGAAGGTCCAGGTCAGATTCATTGTGGTAGCGAGCGAGAGACAGAAAGGAGAGCAGAGAGACGAAAGAGATAATGCCCCGTGCGTATACACACGGTTGACCTGTCAAAAACGACACCGAAACGAAAAGAAGAAGCATTGCCGACTTTTCGGACAGTGCGTCCAGCAAATGTAGCCGCACCTTGCCGTCCTGCCGGGTGGCAACCAGGTGAATTGGTTGATCTGTTTTAAGAACCGAACGTAGCTTCCTATTAAAATGTGCCGAACGTAAGCCATGAACGTGTTCGGAGGAAAGCTTTTGGGATCGTTAATCCATGCTTGAACACTTACTTTGCAACCAATCTTCCTGGTGAGTTTCTTGGCCACGTGAATAAGGTAGATTCAAAAGGCGGTTTTGCGAACTTAGAACAAACGTACGCTCGTGTTAAACTGCGACCTTGCGCTGTGTGTCCTGGTGTAGTATTCAGCATATTATTGCACTGTACGCAGTTCGCAAGCTTTTGTAACTTGTTGAGCTTTTTGCTGACTAAAGCGATAATGGCAACGCCGAGCACAATAAAACTCAATGGCAACTGCAGTTTCGTGGCAGCAGTGGTAGTTTCGTCTTTTTATGGAACAAACATGAATAAACAGGGAGGATTTTTTTTCAACTCTACAACTTACAAGAAAACCATTTCGTTGCCGTTTTTGCTTATGCTTAAAAGGTTATTTATTTTTTTTACTTTAGCTATACGAATTGCATATTTACAGGCTGTTTTGAACCTGGATGTATGCAAACCATTAGTAAAAACCGGTTGTAATGGCAATTGAGAGTGGATAGGTACGCGCGGACATCAAAGAAGGAAGAAAACAAAATGAAGCAGCTATTTGATACGATTTTTCCAGCAAATCAAACAGAAATAGACTGGAGACTGCCGTTAATGTATAACGTATGTCTAAATTGAACGAAAATCAATTAAATTTAAAATTTAAAATATTGTTTAGTGATACAATTCTACACCGTGTAGTTTAACACTTTATTTCAATATAAACAAATGATAAACAAGATAATGTTGAACAAACGCCGTAAAACTTTTATAAAAAAAAGAAACGTTTCATTAAATGATCGTGCATTGCTGGTAATATTCGGAACGTATCTTTTTGTAGAATCTCTCCTTAACAGATCAGATTCATCTAAAATTGCCACGAATGCATGTTGTTAGCGTGATCGTAGGACTCCGCTTGCGGCTAAAGATGTATTTATGAACACTTTTAACATAATTTTACGATTTTAATTTTAAGTGTAAGTGAGGAAAGCTGGTAAAAAGCTATAATTGCGAGGTAGGAACGGATCAGTCCATTCCATCGGATCGGAACCGATCACCTCACCACAGGATGGGAATAAAAAATCGCCACCCTCACCATCGCTAATGGAGACGATCTAGCTGGCTCTGTGGCGTAGCGAGCGGTGCCTGGGTGTGAATGTGGCGTTTTATGTTTTATTTTACGTGTCTGTCCCGCGGGTGCCTTATTTTTCGTCGGCCAGCAGAGGGGAGCCAAAAACGTTCTCACAGTTTGGCAACACCGTT
Source organism: Anopheles punctulatus (assembly GCA_000956255.1). Classification (NCBI taxonomy): domain Eukaryota; kingdom Metazoa; phylum Arthropoda; class Insecta; order Diptera; family Culicidae; genus Anopheles; species Anopheles punctulatus. Next base: position 4,478 of record JXXA01001300.1, on the reverse strand, counting down.
CGGGCCTACCCAGCCCGTAGAGTAGAGCGTGTCCACGATAAAAAAAGTGTCACCAGTGGCACAGTGCCTTTGTGTATCTGTTTGGTGTGTAGGGTTACGTTTAATTTATTGTAAAAACGAGCAGTCCTGACGACGGTACTTGAAACCGAAGCTAGACGGATCTCACTTTGGGCTGTTTGGAGGCGGCAGGAGGAGAAACACCGACTGTGTCCGGAAGGCACCGAGGTGCTGCACGCTAAATACGTGCCACCATTTTCCCTGGTACAACCACACGTACGCGCCAGCGCCATCGCTGGAACGATCGGCTGCTGCCCCAGGCGCGGGGTGCGTTAGAAGAGAGGACACGAAACGGAAGGGAAAGAAAGTGACCGTCTTCTCTCGGCCGTACAACCGTCCACATCGCCTTCTTCGTCCGCAATTTGCGTGCTCGTTTCTTGCTTGGTGAGCTGGTGTCTTCCGCGTCCTCTTCGTGAAATCCGAAAGCTCGTTCATCACCACTACCACCACCAATCAGCTGTTTCACGATCAGCATATACACCTGACCCCGGCCCGGGGACGTCCACCAGGCGGTATTAATTTCGCACCACCGACACGGCTACCAAAATGTGGAGTCCAACGCACATTCAAGTGACAGGTAAGTGAAGCGTAACGAAGCAGGGGAGAGGGAGGCAGTGGGTGGGGGATGAGCAAATAGAAACCCGCCGCAAACTTAATACATTAATACATTCACCAGCGCCAAGCTTTTAACGTGAAGCGAAGAAGGAAGTGTAGGAGTTTGCTTTTCGCAATTGGAATGTCGAACACCCATCAGCGGCTCAAAGCGACCGTGGTTCAATTTGTCGTGGTTTGGTGGTTTTTTTTATATTGTTTTGTTGTTGTTGTGGAGCTGTGGAGTTGGTGGAATCTGCGTGATACTATGGCGATGAATCATCTGTTTTCATATAGAATCACGAGCGCACGCACACTTGCGGCCATTTCCAAGTCATCGAGTTGCACTTGAAGCAAAACACTCGGCTTCATCTGTGTAGCCGACTGACGGAGGGCTGGTACGAATCATCTTTACGCTAGTACATTTCCAACTACCTTATCTGCTAGCACTTGGGAGGTGATGGTAAACACATTCCTGTTGGGTGAAGGTAACCTGATATGCTTCGGCGAAGCTCTCCTACTTCCAGAACTCCTTTAAAGCGATGCGCACGAATGGCGACGAGGTAATGGTAGTGGTGGAAGAAGTTACAGGGTAGCTGTGATTCATCATCAAAACAATTTTGTATCCAGCTCCAAAAGTTGTTATCAGTATGATTGCCGTACAGGTTTCGATATGTGTAATTAAATAATTAAGATTACAATAAGGATATGATAGCTATTTGTGATAAAAAAAAAACCTGTTCGAATGCAAAGCTCACATTATACACATGCATGTCGAGCATTTATCACTGTTATTCATGAGAAACATTCCAATGTTCGTAGCGATGAGGATGATGATTTTCAAAAGTCTAAAACAGGAATTCCTGAACATGCGATCGATAGTAGACTATTTTTATCATTCGAATGTTCTATCAAACTAAGTCTCTATCCGGAGACTGTAATAATATATTTACATAGCAATTCGCAGATAAACCTGCCATTGGTTGTCCCTAGTAATCAATGGCACAGCACGTTCAGTTTGATACAATGCCGCAAGCTGCACTATCCCAGCACCTTTTTTTATCACACCACGTCGACGCGTTAAACTCTTGCGTGAGATGAACGCCGCTGCTCTAACAGTGGGAAGGAAAACTCAAACGCTACAACTGTACAAGGGATGCGATTACTGTAGACGAACACAAATATACGCCCTTAAGTCTTTAATCAACCTGTTTGAATGTAGAGCGGTGAGAAGTGGCGCAGGAGGAAAGCACATAAAGATGGGATACTCCACTTCGGACAGTGTACTGGCCTTCTTGGTTATCCGTTCTAGCAGCCTTACACGCCGTTCGTCTGCTTCTTCTGCGGACAAAGAAGAAGGAAAATCACTAATTAATTTAAGCGCACTGATTCTGTGCGTGCCGGCACCGTGCCAGGAAAGACGCACTGAAAATCGGTTGCTTATGCAGTTGGGAATTGGGTCTCCCACGAAAGTTCGTTTGGTAGTTTTTTGCGCAAGTTCCAAATTCCTGTGGCAATTTCAGAGCTGTGACTTTGCTCTGTAGTGCAAGTAAGATTTGGTTGCAAATTAAAAATTCTGCTATACTAAGGCTTCCGGCGTTCCATGTCTACATTGTTATTATACCCATAGTCTGATAGTAAACCCAACGTACGGGAAAACGTACTAGTTAAGATTTGAATCCACAAATTGAGTAAACTCCAAATATTGAACCGTAGACGAACTAACAATATCCATAACAAGATAATAATTCGCCGAAAAGAATGCAACCTGACCGTTCATCATAAAACCCGGAACAAAATTAAAATGTTCAAAATGTAGTTCTGGCTCTGAAGGAACTTTCAGCAGAACTTAATTAGATTTTCAAAAAAGTTAAGCAACTTTTTGCAACACCCCAAAAAGCGCGCGCCACGCACGTTCTTTCCCCATGCTTTGCCTTGTATCCTATTCGTGTTGCGTTTGTGTGGAACGGTCGTTGAATGGGGGAAAGAGAGATAGAGAAGAGAGAAGCCTGCCCCCCTTGGAATGGTATCGTCGGAAAGTCCCCCACCCCCCTACCACTCCACCAGAGAAAGTAAGAGAATAAATGTAGGTTAGTTTTACATTTTTTAATTTTTCTCTCGCTCTTCACATTACGACCAACGTGATTTGCTTTTCGAGGTTATTATTATGTTAACACAGTCTTGTTTAGCAAAGGATAGGCAATGGAGATTTTTACCATAAAGTTGAAAATGTATGTAAAAGATAAGTCAAATAATAAAATAATTTGTGAAATACATATAATAATTTACATAATACATAAAAATGTATTAAAAAATACATAATACATATTCAACCAAAACATCCTATATTAGTAAATTTGAAAATTGTGCGCTAACACTTCCCATTTTTTCCCTTTTTTCCCACAACAGTGCAGCGTGCCAAAGGGTTGCTGATCAAGGGGAAAGGCGGCACGAACAACTGTTTTGTGATAATCGCGCTCGGCAAGGAGAAGTACCAGACGTCGATCAAACAGAAGGCCCCGGATTCGGTGATGTGGAATGAGGAGTGTGAGCTGTACGTCGATCTGCGCGTGTATGTTTCCCTGATGTACCACCGACTAATGTTTCCGCATTTGTGGTCCGCAGGCAAATTCCGACGCAGGGTAACCAGGCGCAGCTGGTGCTGACCGCCCTGCACCACAACAGCGTCGGCATGGACGAGTTTCTCGGGCGGGTTGTGTTGCCGCTGAACGAGATGGAGGTGTACGAGCGGCCCCGTTCCCGCTGGTACAAGCTGGAGAGCAAGGACCGGGAAAAGAAGAAGGAGAAGGAGCGGGGCGAGCTGGAGGTGCGCATTTCGTTCACGGTGAAGGCCGGCTCGCTGACCGATCTGAGCAAGAAAGAGAAGAGCAAGAGCTCGATCAGCAATCTCGCGTCGAGCGTTGGCGGGTCGCTGCTGAGCATTGGGGCGATCGAGAAGCGGAAGGGTTTGAAGAAGATCGCGAAGTCGATTGGGACAAAGATGCACATCACGGGTATCGGGAAGAAGAAGGAGGGTCGGGAGGGAGGAGCCGGAGGAGCCGATGATGCGTCGATGTACAGTGGGAGCTACTCCAGTCTTGCTGGTGGCGGTGGAGGAGGTAGTGTGACACCGTCCACCGCCTCACTACACGCAGGGTCCGGCCGGCAATCAAAGCAAACGTTCGGTGACGCCGATCCGGGCGTTATCAGCGAGGACGAGGACGAATTTGTGCTGGACAATCTATCGCACAAAAGCTCGAACGGCTCGCTGCAGTTGCGCCCGGTGGTGTCCAGTACGAACACCCCGGCAACGATGGATTGGGCGGCGCGCAACAATGAACCAGCTGCGGCGGGGGGGTGGCGACAGCAGCAGCAACTGCAACCGAGCCAACCGGCGAGAAGGTGGACGAATGGGAGCAGAAGTTGTTTGGGAAACATCTCGACATCGGCAACACCGATTCGCTCAAGCGACGCAGCTGGGAAAACTCGCGCGTGATGCTTTCCGCCCGCCGCGATGAACCGGAACAGGAACCGGAAGTGGCTCCGGTCGATGGGGGTGACGCGCAAGGGGATGGTCCGGCTGTTCGTGCTCGACCCGTGACGGCACCAACATCGCCGGATCTGGACGGTAAGGTGTTGGCTACACCCGCCCCGAACCCGTCACTGCCCCGGGCAGGCTCACAGGACGTGGTGCCGGAAGCGAAGCCGGAAAAAGAAAGCTTCACCAAGAAGCTGAAACATTTCGTCAAGGAGCATCGCGGTGGACACGGACCACGGGCCGACTCGCTCGAGAATATTGCGTTTGGTGGTGGTGCTGCCGCTGCGGCACC
>JXXA01001296.1:0-17673 GCA_000956255.1 Anopheles punctulatus | reverse complement strand
CCCTAAATCCGTGATCACCCTCGGGAGGATTCAATGTGAAGCGACTGCGAGTGTCGGAAATATATGTTGGCTTGTGGAGGTTGTTTTTTATCTTTCCACATTCCACATCCTTCCACATTTTCCCCGGATAATGAAGTTCAACCGTAGCACTCGTTTTACCGAGGCCGAACGGGTGGAAAGATGGATCGTTAGTGTGCTACGTGGTGGAAATGAGAACGAAAAACAACAGGGCAACCTGGAGACAAGGGTTTTCCTCTCGTTTGTTGTTGCTTCTCTCGCTGACGATTTTCAGCCGGGCGTGGTGTGCTATGGGATCGCTTTGGAGTGCTGCGACCTTGGTGGGTACTTTGTTTTTTGTGTTGCTTTCTTCCCACCCGATTTTCGCTCCACCGATAACTTACGGAGGAGAAAGGTTTGTGTTCTCTCCACCCCCCCCCCCCCTCTCCTTGGTTTGTGCTGGTCCTAGCAAATCGAGTTCGAGTTCTGTTTGTTCGTAGCGCCTCTAGCAGATAGTTGCTTTGGGTGTCATGTCGACGGCTTTTTATTGGTTAAAAATAGTCAACCATCGATATCATGTAGCTTCCAGGACTCCGGGATCGAGCCTACCTAATGGGTGAATGTGTGCCTCATGGAGAGGTGTAGGGATCGATTGCGGATTTTATGCTCCACTCAAACAAAAGAACTGGCGACTTGCAGGCGGTTACTCGGCATGGAAGCTCGGTTTGGAAGCAGCAAACGGTGCATGAACCGTGTGCATTCTTCATCTGTGTTATGTAAGCCGTGCTTCGACTCGTGAGTATTTGTACATCGGCGGTGCTTTTCATACCATCGATCGATTTATCTTTCCTCATCCGAAAGTTGCTCAATTTATCCCACCCCATGTCCCTGCCACAATTTCGTTGCTCAATGATGCGCAATGGCATCGGCACTGATCGGTGTAATGGGATGCCAAAGTCATAGAAAAGGGGAAAAAATATCCCGGAATCCCTTTGACAAAAGATTAATCATCCAAAGCGGAGGAGGGCGCGGATAAGATAATTTGAATTTCCGTCTTTTTCGTCGACCGTCGACCTTCTTGCCTTTTGTTGGTATTTTGTTGATGTTGGAGGAAAAGAAGCAAAAAAAATCATGGATATAGAATAAAAAGCCACATCTTATGCAACTTTCTCGATCCTGAAGGATTTTGCGTGGTGTTTTCTCTTTTTTTCCCTCGCGAACAAACTTACGAATTTTATCCCTTCCGTTTGTCACCGGAAGCTATTTGGGAGATAGAATTGCGGGCTTACGCCGAGAGACCGTTTCGGTACGTTTGGGGTGGGTCCTGCTGCCGCCAGCCAACTCGTTTCAAATTCAATCGCACAGACGCTAGTAATCCGCTGTCGATCATCCCTTCCGTGCCGATTCTCTCTATTGTAAATGCCGGCCACGGCCGGAGGAATCCGGGTTGAGTTTGGGGGAGGATGTCAGATCGTCATTCGGTGGTTTAACCGTTTCCGGTTCTTTTTTTCCGGCCACAGTAAATGACGGCGCTGCATAAATACCCATCCAGAGCCGGAAATGGCAATTCGTTTAATTTCGCCAAAGTGTGTCTGGACGGAAAACCATTTCGGTGACGAGACCCGGGTAGGTTCGTGGATTGTTGTGTCCACGTGGCGACAAAGCCCGTCTTCGGATGGGAGGCCTTTTTTTGTTGGTCGCCCATTCGTCCGTGCATTCATTTATTTGTTACGGGTCGGTTTTGTGAGCCGCAGTCGGTCGGAAACCGGAAACAGTAAAATTTCAATATAACAATTCAAAGCTGCGCTAAAAATGGTGGAAAAAAGCTTCCTCTAGAGCATACACAAATGGACGAACCCATTGACCGTACGAAAGCCGAATGTTTTTACTGAAACTATACGAGCGTTAGTTTGGTCCTGTGCTGGGTTGGCGATTCATCCGTCTCGGTGTGTTTTTGGAGAACATTGGGATTTGCTTTGGAATCTTTCGTCTGTGTTTTTATTATGTTGAATTTACTTTTTATGTTAATACATCTGCACATGTCATAGCAATTAAACTGATCTTGGTTGGACCAATAAAATCTGGCTCATGGAGAGAACTTTAAACAATCATATAAAAAAACTACAAAAACTTTTCAAAATTCATACCATAAGTACAGGACTTTAACATCAAAGTATTTGAATTATTTTTGAAATTCTTCATCAATATTTCTAGTTTCCAAGCATCTTTATCAGAAAAATGATCATACGAATAACATGTAATGAAAGTTTGTCTCATGCTGGATATATTTGGATGCTGCATTGTTTTTCTTTGCCTTGGATCGCTGATTTGGAGGCTATACTTTTATTTCTCTCTTGAGAGGCGTAATGTAAATATATATTGCTTTGTAGGTGGTTTGGGGTCAAAACCACTCCATGCATCCTTTCCTTGCCCAGCTACTTAGCGGCGGGGCAAATGTAAGCACACTTGAAAGATTTATGCAAGATTCATCCATCCATCCTTCTAGTCTAGGCGGACGATGTTTGTCGAACATGAATTGAAGGAGCACCCCAACGGTGGTGTACATAGCCGGATCCGTTCCACGAAGGTACGAGCCAGATGTAGCGAAAGCAGATACCCGAAAGAATTGGCACAAAACCCCCACAGTGTTGCACTAGATGACTGTGATTCCGTTTGTTTCGTCGCTCGCTGGAAACGGATGAATAGCGAGCGTTGCGTTTCGTCCGAATGACTAGGATTTTTTTTTTTATCTCAACGCTCTCTCTCGCTCTCGAAGTTTTTTTGGGATGTTTCTCGAGTGCGCTGCTCCACCGTTTGCACCGTTCTCGGAAGGACATTTCATTCGGTCATCATTTCACGCTCGCTATCTTCAATTCGCATTTTATTATCGCTACTCGCTTTTTTACCCTTCTTTTGCACAACCCCGACTGAAAACGTTAGGAACGGTTCGCTTTTTGATGTGAACGAATCGATTGCATTATTGTGTGCTCGCAGCTTGAACACACGGCAAAGAACACAACCAAATCGCTATAAAGATGTACTTAACTCTATGGTTGGTTATTATTTGGCTCCTGTGCGCGCGTGTGTGTGTGTTTCCTGAGGATGGGGAAATTCGAAAACTATTCGCCCAAGAGGGTGCTTTCGTCGGTAGCAAAAGTCAGAAATCGGTCGGGCGCTTATCCTTCTCCGTTTAACCTTTTCAACTTTTTTACGGTTCTGATTTGACCTTTAGAATATGCGCAATACGGAAGGATTTGGAAGACCGGATACGAATCTTCAAACTATTCCAAGACATATTCCCTGGCGAAAAGAAAAGATTTCACTGCTCGAAACACGTCACGCACGTACGGACGGGCGAACAGGCGGACTGGTACCGGGATAGAATATTTTAAACCATACACGAAAAATCTCTTAGCGCTAGTGACGCTTCTTCCGGGTTCTAGTGTTGCAAGTATCATACATGCAAAAAGCGAGCAAGTGCACTACGCTGCTGCACCATAGGTTTCTCTGCTTTAGAGCGAAAAAAAAGCTTCCCAATAGTCACGAATTTTCCGCACGCCACGCCAGTATCCTTTCGGTGATCGGTTTTATTTTATCGCCTTATCATATCCCTCTGCTGACCCGGATTCCGGTTGGGGTCGGAGAATAAAAAAAAGCGAAATGATTGTGGGTTTCTTTTCTTTTCGGTGGCGGTATCTTGATGAAGCGAATTTACACCGTTCTGCTGGCGGGCGAGGAGCATCCAACACGCGCTGCGCACCCAGGACATAAAATATACGATTGTTCACCAGGGTGCCGGAGACCGAGACCTTATTGTCTTCGTGCGGTGAAAATTGCTAGGGAACCGTGCGAATGCAGAGCGGACATAAATTTATTTGTCCGAATTGGATGGTGGAACGTTTGTTTTTTTTTCTTTCCTCTATTTATATGTTACAACGGTGGCAGCAATTTTTGGTTTATCTCCGTAAGCTTATGTTGGGACGGATTCTAACCTGCACACTCACACACACACATCCGCGACGATGGATTGTTGGCGATAGTGGAAAATGGGTTTTTGGTTGGTTGAGAACCTGTTTAGTTCCATGGAAAATTCCATGAAGATTTGGAAATTGATTGTCTAGAACAAGCAATCCTTTCATAACGATATCATAATTGTGCTCGCTCAAGGATTGTTTTCCTCGAATTCTTGATCTGATCCAATCTAATCCAATCGGCCAAGGATTAAACGGGTTTAGTGTGGATGTAGGAGATTAAATCCGAGCGCCGAATAGATCATGTAAAAATATCTGCTACCTACTGGCGCGTTGCTTGATGCTTTTTGATGCTCAAAAATCAATTGAAGGCGAGCGTATTCATTTTACGAGAAATATTGCAACCACACTGTGGCCTTGAGCCCGCCCGGTTGCAAAGGATGACCTCCGCATATCATTTAATACGATTTACGGCCGTTCCGGTTCGAGGTCCGGGCGATGAATTGGATTGGAAACGGAAGCTCACAAATCTCGGGCATCCCGAGCGGAGTATATATTTATTATGGATGGCGTATCGATCCATCCAGATGCGATTTTGGATTGTTTTTTTTTTCCTGGAGAGATTATGGGAATTAATTATTTATTGGATTGATAGTTATCATTTTCGATTATTTGAATGCTTGAGTATAAAGTTATGATTGAGTTTGAGAATAGTAGTATTTTAATAGAAATTGATCATATATCAATTTCTGTTAAATAAAACTATCTTTCAACCTATAGACTCGTGCTAACGTTTGTACATAATTGCTTAAAACAAAAATAGATAAATTCAGCATACGATGCGTGCGCTCAAAAAAAAAAAAAAATTAAGTATAAAAAGCTTCCACGGGAAATGATGCCTTTCGTCGTGCGATTCGACACCATCGCTCATTATTTTTAATTGGAGAAAAACTTCCGCCATGTTTTCGTCGTTCGTCTGTGCGGGGAGTATTTTTTTTTAATAGAGTTTTACACGACCATCATATCTTCCCGCCCTTGCAACCTACAGCTGGCATTACATTTGCAAAATCATCACTCACTTTTCGGTGCGTATTTGAGGGCGGCTCTGGCCTTCTCCATGATCCCTCTCGTTTGTTGGTTCGCGGTACTTCCGTTCCGGCTCTGGTTGTTTGGTGTGGGCTCATGAAAATGGATATCATTTTCATTTTGCATATCTCGCACTCCAAAACCATCAGAAAGAGGAAGTAAACTGTGCTTCAATCGGGCATCGTTCAACCGGTACATGATCAGCTCATAAAACCGGAAACGCAAGAGCGCGCGGAACCGGGTGTACCACAGGTGCGTCGAATATTCAGGAAAGCTTTCAATAACGATCATGGATTTGGCGGTTACGATACCGTGTACGAAGTTTCACCGGTGATGCCGATGATGATGATGCCCACTGTCGACGGTTAGATTTGTCAACGCAAACGGGCATGACGACAAGTGTGTGTGTTTGTAAGCGCGGGAGTCAATTTGGGTTTTTTTTTTCTCGGTCGATAGTAGAACGGTTTGGAAGCTTTTCATCGAGGATGGCCGCGCACAGAGGGAAGGAAAGGCTAAGCAAAAGAACTCTCGGCACCATAAGCGTGGAAGAGCCTTCCCCGGTCGAAGGGATGAGAAATGAATAATTCATGGCCAAGTTTTTAATCTTCCCTAACATGCATCTATTTGCATAAGAAAATAATCGTGCATGGGTGGCGTCGTCGCGGAGCGCAAACGGAACGGAGAAGCTAGCTTGATTTGGCGATGTGTGTGTGTGCGCGAGTGTCAGTGTGATTGCGCCTTTACTTCTCCTTGGTATATCCGGCACCCGGATTCGCTTGCCGTGTCCTTCCCACTTCACCCGCTTCCGACACGGCACGGCTTTCAAGATTCGAGATTTGTAGGGTACCACACTTTCCGCAAATGATGATGATGTTCTCCCGCGGCCGACTTCCGCATGCTACCCAGGGCCCGGCGGCCCCATGTGTCGCCAGTAAGAGAAATGGGAAATTGGGATTTTGATTTAAAGAGAATCTCCCCATCATCCCTTCGGTCGCACCTCACTCACCTACACACGTGGCTATAATCATAAGAACCACACCAAGCGAGAGAAGCTAACGAGAACCCCGCACAATCACTCCTGCAAGCCGGCGACCTGGAAAATGAACGGTGAACGAGATGGGGTTTTCCTGTGTTTTTTTTTCTCCTTCTTCCTTGTCTCCAATTTTCCTTCTCCAAACAAGACACACGTTCGGCTGGATGACTCACGCCGGCGTGCGTGCGTTTGTATTATTTCCCTCCAAAGAGGTTTAAGTTCCATATATATTACATTGTGATGAAACGTTGCGCTTAAAGAGCGTGTTGTTGGCGTGTTGGCCCGCCATCCCAACCGGAACGCCCGGGAGGAGCCGACTTTCTCGAAAGTCTGTTTTATCTCTACAATCGAACCAAGCCAGCAAACGAAAACTGAACGAGCAGTTTGTTTAGCTGCTGCAAAATCCCGACCAGCAGCCGGGACCTTCACCGGGATATAGCATGCGCTGGGTGATGTTCATTTGTTTGGCAAAAGCTTTCCTTCCTGGACCGGACAAAACATCTCCACCCGGCGAGATTCCGGCGTTCCATCCGGCAGCATCATATTTCTGGCCGTATCCTGTATTCCTGTTTCGTTCAAGGTGCTGCGTGGGTTTTTGTGCAATGCGCGCTGGTTTCATTGTGCAGATTATGTCCGAAAATGGGTCCAAAAAAGGTCCACAATGATTTTCTTTCCTCCACCAGTTCACGCTCATATTCCTGCGATGGGTGGGTGAGTGAGTACAAATAAAATTTGGTCCTTCGAGCCGGATTCGAGCTGTGAAGTGGAATTTATTCTTTCCATTCCAGCGCACTTTGCAACCACTTTTTAGTTTGGCATTACTTGTCCGCCGCCAGTAGTAGCTTGCAGCTGCAGCACATTTTCCCCGTACGTGAAAATAATATACTTTTCCCAGCGGTAGCGCGAGCGCGCTCGATTGATGCCCGGGTTCTTTTTAATGTCACGGTGTGTAGTGGCGGTCCCTTTTTTTGGATGCTGCGAACGCGAGCTACTAGCGGAAAGCGCTTGTCGAACGCGAGCTAGTGGAAAGATGAAAAGCTCCCGTGTAATTTTCATTTCCCACTCGTATTTCACATTCATTACTTCGTTCCGCACAAACTTGACGCGGATCGGATGGACAGCTGAAGAACTAGAACCAAGTGGACCTGGTGGGATGGAAATAGGAGGAGAGAGCTCTGTTCAAGATGTCCTTTCTTCTGGTCGCTGCCATTGCTTTTTTCAACGTTCGTTCGTTTGTGAGTTTTCCTACCTTGAGAGTTCCAATTTGAGGTTATAATTGTTTTTGCTCGCAACCACGCTTTGATGCTCTCAGATGGCTGGCATTCCTGTGACCGCAGCGTGTATTTTCCTATACACAAACACACACACACACGTACGCGCAGTAAATAATAGTCGTGGAAGCATCTCTTGACGATTGCTTTGAGAAGCCGGCTGGTGGATGGGTTTGACCTTCTGATAAACGAAATTAAACCATCGTGGCTGGCGTCACGAGACTCCCGCACCAGAAGCCATATCGTCATCTGGCGGTGGTGTGCGGTTTCCTGCGCGATGTCTTGGGTGTGGTGGAACGTATAATATCAGCGACTGTAAATTTGCATACCGACACAACTGACGGCGCGGCGTGGCATCGTTGCGAGCACGATCTTCCCACTCTTTACGGTGGTACGGATGGTTTGGCAAACCCGAACCACGGGAGGGTTTGTTTCGGTTCGGACGACGCTCGAAGAATGGCTCTCCGGAGGGTTTGGTTACCTAGGCTTACACTGATGGCTGCTTTCGGAACTGTCTGGTCTGGATCTTCCGGATGTAGCTAGTGTAGATGTTGCACGAGCCCGAGGAGAGTTAATATTGTTGCAATTTAGTGCTTATCGCTTTTTCTTAAACAATACCAAACAGCACCGATCGACGACCGATGACGCCAGCGATGAAGTTGTCGGTAGGAAAGGCTTTGTGCCATGTAAGTTATCTCCTTTTTCGCTGTTCTTCGAGTCATTGGTCACCCGCACTGAGAAGAAAATTAATCGCAAATGTTTATTATACCATCATAAAGCGTGAGTGGCACGAGCAGAATACATGTCTTTGACACTTCACTTTACAACAAAGGACCATCGTGAGAATTAACGTAATCGCAAGACGAGTACGTAAAGCATCCAATTGATCCGTGAAATCAACAGAATCATCGAGTCCGCGGTCCATCTAAGCTGTACTGCAGCTCACACCAGCAGTGTCGCAAGCGATAGAAATAAAGAGAGAGAGAGAGATTGCCTATCAATATTTATTCTTCGCGATGCAAACAACGTCTCCACAATCAACAACACACCGATGGCATGTCGGTGTGGTTGCTGCGCTTTCCAGATTGCGTACTTTTTACCCTACCTGATTGCTGCAACTGTCTTAGACGAACTATGTGGCTTAAAAAGTAGTTTTCCTAGTGTGATTAAAGTTTTACCCGCTTTACGTTATCAAATGTAATTAAATTTCCGTTCATTTTCACACTGTGGTAATGAGCCGCTTTGCATGTCAGATTGTTTTGCTACTTTTTTGTTGCTATTGACTAAGCAATCACACTCGTAATCAGCCGGAACGAATCTTTCGTTGATGTTGATGATGGTGCTGGCAGTGGGGTTTGATAAGAGCTCTACTCAAACCCTGCTTCTTCATCGCCACGCATACCGCACACAACCGTAGCTCGCTCAATTAAATGCTTTTCATTCTAATTCACCGATGACGTGCTGCGTGGTTGGTTTGAAGGCGGAACTGTTTGCCAAACCTAACTAGACACCGTATGATAACAAGACATCGTTCCTACTCTCTTACTCTCTCTATCTCTCCCTCTCCAATCGCACCGAACGTAAATTTGATGTTTTAGATCACTAATTTACGTTATCGAGCGCACAAAGCGCCAGCTTTAGACACAGCACCGTAGTGCGAGCCGGAACGTCTCAAAGTAATTGATTCGAATCAACATTAATTTGTGCAAATTGAGACGTTTGTGTATGCGGGAGGAGGACGTGTTAGGTTGCATCACGTTCGGTGTTAACAAAATCACTTCGCAAAGATAAACCCGTGTTAGGGGATGGAAACATGTTTTATCTTTGACGCTACGAATATGATGAGAGGTGATTGATAGGTTTTTTTTACGGTTTTCTCAATAGATTAACGGATTTAGAGTAAAATTTTATAAATGCCTTTTTATTTTGTCTATGTTTAGAAAATAGGAATAGAATTTTTTATTAAGAAATGCGTTGGTTCCAAATGCGTCTTTGAAACGAGCGAGACGAATTTGGTAAAAAATAGACGAAATTTCTCGATCTCATTTGGGTACACAACATTTTAGGGTCTCTTGGGAAATGATTACATTTCCCTGTTTCCCTCGTTACTCCCACCCTTCCAGTGTGTACGTACCAGATGTTTGACTAAAAACATGCTGTTATTCATATTTACTTTAGACATAGCGTAGGGCGTCCTCCAACGGCGGGAAGGCAATAACAACTTGTTTATACAAAAGAGCACAACGAGCTTTGGGGGTCACAGCGTGTGATGATGGCCTCACGGCTGTTCAAATGATGCTGTGCAAATAAACCGGCCGTAATGTGAAGAGTTTGTGGGAAAATTTGTATCCAGCAACCATCGCGCTCGGCCTGCCTGCCTGCCGGTGCATCTCAACACAACGTCCGCCCTGTGCATCACGTAGAAAATTTGTTCATCTCTTTAATAATTGTCCTTTCTTTCTATTCTTTCTCTCGACCCACAGGTGCCAACTGGAACGGTGTGGCGCTGGACGAGTTCGCCGGGTGTGAAAGCAATCTGGCCGCGAACCGACAGACGCGCATGCTTGCCGACCTCGCGCTGGTCGGGTGCTACAACAAAACGTACATGCCGGCGGCCGAGCGAGACCGCATTATGTTGGCGAGCGCGAAGCGCAACCTCGCCGCCATGTCCTACTTCGGGCTGACCGAGTACCAGAAGATCTCGCAGTACATCTTCGAGGAAACGTTCAACCTGCGGTTCGCGATACCGTTCGAGCAGCACAACACGACCGTGTCGACGGTGACGATGAACAGCCTAACGCCGTCCCAGCGCGCCCGCATCGATCAGCTGAACGCGCTCGACCTCGAGCTGTACGCATTCGCGAAGAAGCTAATGTTCCAAAGGTACGATTTTCTTGCTCTCACGCGGGTGTCTGTGTATGTGTCTGTGGTTGGCAAGTGGGCAGTTCCGGTTCCGGAGCCATTATCCTACCACGAGTGAGTCGCGTGCGGCTTACAACGTTCGCACCCGTTGGACACCGGGTGATAGAGCCCGTTTCGTTTAGCAGTTTGTATTTCTTCCGGTGACCGAGATGTTCTCACTGGCGGTGAAGGATAAAATATGTGGCTTGGCTTTCTCTAGGGGACTAGGGGGAAAGCGAAAACGGTCCATCCTTCTAGGCGGAACAGTTATTAATTGAAAGTGCACTCGAGAGGTGTACGAAGAATCGGTTCGTCGGTTGCTCCTGGGTGGACGGTGAAGGTGGTGATCCTGCGGCAAAAAATGGTGCCAGTTCTAATGCCATCCTGACATGCAATCTGTTGTTACAATTGTATTCCCCCACCCCATCGCGCGAGTTTATTTCTTCACCTCACCACCAAAGAAAGCGCAAAAGTGAGGTTAGGTCTATCGTGCTACTGTTTATAGCATTTTTATCTATCAGTACATGTTCTTCCCTTATCATCCGGAATGCATATTTCGAAGGCTTGATTTTTCCCACTCCCCGTACCAGCGCGCACGATGTCGGTGCATGCTAAGGTATCATCACCGCCGTAAGCATGTTCAAAACTATTCCTCCTGCCCTGCTGCCGTAAACATAATCTTCGCTGCACTTCTTCAAGTGTGATAAATGACTACAGATAAGAGCGTCTTGGCGTGGTTGGAAGGCGGGTTTGTTACTGCACTCTCCGTCGGCGTCATCACATGCAGAGCGCAACGATAAATCGAGGCCAAGAAGTTAACAGACAGTTGAAGACAGACGACACGACGGCAGCGTACGGCGCAGTGTGACACGGACATAAATTCTTCCCGGCGCACTCAGACAACAACAGTAACAACAGTAAAAAAAGGATCTTTTAGCGGATAGTTTCACGGACCAGCAGGACCGTGCAGCGAAAGGTGCCAAACTATGAACCACAACCCCCAAGCCGTCTCCGGGCGTTTACTGGGCGTGCTTGGGAGGTGCTTCCTGTGTGAGTGCGTTTATCGCTTTGCAGTAGTATGATTTTTTTTTTCATTTTGCTTTCTTCAACTTGGCACGAGCGCAATCAACCACACACCAAGCGCAGGGTGTGTGCCAATAAAAACTAGGCGAATTATTATGGCAATGCTACACGCCACAATACACAGCGCTAGTTGCCCCACTAGGCGCATTTGTTGTTTCGCTTTCGTGTCTAGAGCATTGCTGCATGTGTTGCGAGCGGTGTAAATCTGTGGCTTAAGCATTTCGGTTGGTAGAATGGAGTTTAGACCGCGCTTGTTCAGGGAGGGAAACGGGGGGGCAGGCGAACAACGTGTACGAAGTATGTTGTAACGATTGCATTTGCGGCTTAACAGTGTCGTTTCGGGCGGATTAAGCCGCATGAAGCATAAACCACTCCCGTTCGTCCTACCGTCGCCACCAACTGACCATCGGCCATTAATTGGGTGTTGTATGGGTGTTTGGCGCTGTTTTAGGCATGAAACTGGCATGATGGGATGTGCGTCGTCTTTTTTTATAACACTTTTAGCGCACCGCAATTTAGCAGACGCATTTTTATGTTATTAATTAAAGTGCTCCCTATCTGGAGTGAACAATAAACAAACAATTTGATTATATCGCCAGGCATAGGCGCGTGGATTTCACCACTGAACCATGATTGACCCAATCCAACCCAGCCACAACCTCACAATTAAAGCCGCCCAATATCCGTTTTGAAGTGTAACCATTAGCTTATCGATTTGACCCATTGGACAAAAGGTATTCAAAAACGGTTGCTGGGGAAATAAATTCCGAGTTCATAGGCCCGGGCCATCGTCCACGCGCGGAAGTCACGAAAACCATTAACCTGTTGTTGTGCCGGTATCCGTCCGCACGTATTCCGAATGCCGATCCGTGTCGTTACCGAACACCGCGTAGCGTTTTGTGATTTCCATACTAAAGTATTCTTTTTTTTTCTCACTTTTCCTTCCTCCATCATTTGGCCGCCACAGATTCGAAAGACTCAAAGCCAAAGATAACGACTTCGAGGTCCGGTTTGCGCATCTCGGCAACCTAGGCGTACGGAACGGCGTAACGGAGTTCAACTGGGACAGCAATATCGACGATATGCCCAGCAACGAGCATCACTGATACCGGCCCCCACGGGTTCGTCCGGTGGCAGAGGATCGTGACCGTGCCATCATCACTACCGACGGCATCGCTGGTGGCCGACGACGACGGCAGAAGCGGCCACCGTTGCCGACCATCGGACCGCTGGCGGCTACCGGTGGCGCTAACCACAGCGCTGTCGCTCATCAAAACTCAATCAATCATCAGCGCGCCACCGGAAGTGGCGGTGGCGGAGGTAGCAACATTGACAACCCCATTAATGCTAAGCCCAATCCGATGACTAGTCCTAGCAGCAGTGAGCGTAGGCGTAAGAAGACTAATAAGCAGCAACAGCAGCAACGCATTCGCAAGCGCGAGGACGACACTCCTCACCCACCGGCGGTCAATGCAACGAAGCTGTTGCAGCGATAGACCGTCGTTTCCAACCGTGCGCGCTGATCTGGAAGCTGCTGCGGAAGTAGAATCGGCAAAAAGTATCGATTGAATGTGGAGGTGTGTGCTGCTTGCTGCTGGTGCTGCTACTGCTGACGCTGCCTTTGCAAACACACAAATCGGATTAGTCGTGGACAGACATGTTGGATCAAAGAGATTATTGGGAAAGTATTCTTCCCCCGAGAAGACCGGTTGCTTTTAAAAAATAATCCTTTCGTTGGCCGTTGGCGTGGCCCACACCGCTTACGCATTATGCTTATAATTATGAACCAGCCATTTGCGACGGATTACGGATGCACTTCGGCTCCAGCTTCCGGCCCCGGTCGGGCCCCGGTTCGACTATCAGTTAGAGGGTTTCGAAAATGCTTCGTTTCCGATTGACGATGCAGAAGTGACGGTGTAGTTTAGTGTTTAAGCAAATCCTTATTGCGTGCGTGCAAAAGCTGCTCGTGATCGACTACTGAACGAACCACATTCGTTGCGGAAATGGAAAAAAGATGGCTTTTATCAACTTTCGCACAACAAAACAAACCTGCATTCAACGTGCTGCGGTGCCTGCTGCCATAGTTCGCACACCGCAGCGTTCTCAGGGGAAATCCAAAATTGCAGCAACAATTTTAGCAAATCGGTGTCATCATAAAGAGTTCAGCTTCCGACGTTGCACGAGGTTTTACACACCCTACAACACCAGAGCCGAATCCGGACGCGGGTGTGAAAAGCGCAGCCAAAAGTGTGACGGATTGAAATTGATGGTGCGAAATTATAAAAAAGTGTCGACTCCGGGCACGCGGGTGGCGGGGGAACGCTTCCGGTTCGCTTTCGTCCTGTGACTGTGATATCATCCCGCGCGACCAGGGAAGAGCATGCGCCACACCAAAGATGCTCGATAAGTGACGAAAATGTGCAGCAGTGTGCGTGTGTCAGTGAGTGTATGGAAAAAAGATGTGTTGTTGATGTCGCGAGCGATGAAAAGTGAGATGTGAAAGACTCGCATCTGCGAGTTAACGAGTTAATGTAACCTGTCAGCGTATCACCATGCCCCGACGGTCGCGCGGCGTCAGGCATCGTCAACGCAACGTGAATCATCCGCATCGCTCGCTCGCTCGCCAGCATTCGCCGGAAATGGATGTGTGTAACGCCATGTAAGTAGATAATGTAGTCATCATTTTGAAAAATGCTTTTAAACTTCAGTGCGGAACAAATCTTCGTACGACTGCTGTACCGTGGGCACAGATTGTTCTAATGCGCTCTCTCATTAATATACTGGTGATGTGATGAATGCTGTGGAAGGAAGGACACGGACTGGGAGCTGCTTTTAATGCCTCCCGAGTTGCTGTTTGAGTTATTGATGTTGGTTTTTTTGTCGTTTGTTTTAGTTACAACTCTCGTAGAAGAGGAATTGTAGCCGTGTGCGCTTCCCAGGAATCCATTATCCCTGTGGACGAACGGAATGCTACAAGGCACAAATGAAATGATTTTCGCTCACATTCAGCACCGACTCAATTGCACGAATTAATGGGGATGCCGCGCGCTTCCGAACATTCGATTTGAGTGCGGTCCCTAATCTGATACGTAGCTTCCTAAGTGTGTCGCAGCGCACTGTGGGAGCCTTGTTTGCCTTGTCGCCTGTTGTGGTTTCGGCTGGCGGTCACGCCATTTTGCTATGCCACCGGGAGGAAGTAATCCAATAACGAACGGCCGGGGAGCGGTGGGTAAAGTGATGAATCCATTCCATTTTGTTTTCGGCCGGGCTAGCCGTGGCGGAACCCACCGGAGCACGCTGCCGAACACGCCGGGCACGTTTCATCGGTTTCCATTATGAAATGTCCCCTCGGTTTCGTGTGGCACGGAAGGCGCTTTGGCGCCTGTTCCACACCAGCACTCCGTGTTCGTTTAGCTATCGATAGTGAAAGTAACGAGGCCTCCGAGGGGATGCTGATGAAGATGAGAAATCGAAGAGAGAATTAGGTTAGGGAGTTTCGAAATAAGCTTTTCGATCGGTTATCGGCTGGTCGGTGGAGAATCGTTCTGGTTCTGATAATGGAGAAGATGGCAGAAGAATGAACGGATAAGGGCAACTTTCACCCTAGAGTTTGGCAAAGGACGCGCCCGTGCCTCTAATTCCCATCACACATACATACACACACACGTCTTTCATGTCTGTATGCTTCCATGTTTTGGTCGGAAATCGGGCTCGAGTAGCAGCAGCGACAGCGGTAGTCCATAACGATGCGCAATGGCAGCGATAAAACATTCATTCGATGCCCTCGATGTTCGACTCGATACGGCTCGTTCGTCCACGGTCAGAGGGCACGACAGATCCGTACGGTTGCTGCGAAACGCGTAGAGATGTAGTGAAAAAAATCCCACGTCCACCATGGGGATCCGTTCGCTGTGCGTATGATGAACCCGGCCACGCTGTGCCATGTGTCCTGTCCGATTAGCTTGCGTCCATCGTTTCACCGAACCGTTTCGCTGTGCGTTTCTGCGTTGAGTAACTTAATTTGCTATTGACACCAGCGTTTGTATCCCCCGACCCGGTCGTTCTCTGTTTGGCCTCGCCCCACCCCCCACTGATGCGAGACAAGTTTTATCATCGTGTCCGCGCGTCTCTCCAGGGAAACCTCTCCCAGTGTGTAGCGTTTGTCGGACCACTAGACAAATGTCCCGGCCTGTGTCAATTATTTCCCATTTTGCACGCTTCTCCCTTCGCCGTTGGGAGCAGCCCCGACTCGCCATCGCAGTTTCGTTTCCGCCACAGACTAAAACAAAAAAAAAGTGCAACAAACCTCAACAAGCTTCTCGACGCCAGCGCGCTCGGGAAGCCAAGAGGAGAAGCGAACATCGGGAGTAGGCTGTTGAGTGGTCCCTGTTAAATGGGCGTCCGTAGGCTCTCGCGCAACCGAATGTGTGGCGAACTTTGTTTAGAGGCATAAAACCTCACCAGCGGACATAAAAACCATAAATTCATTAATTTAACTACTTGCTCCCTCTCGCGGTCCAGCGTTGATGGATGACGAATTAGAGAAATGATCCGCTTTGTGACCATAGGCAGATGAATTCTCGGCCTGCAGCAATGTGCAATTTCGTACTAAGTGAAGCAATAAAAACCTGCTCTGTACGTCAGCTTCACTTTTAAATACTTCCCAGAACAAGCTTCCTAGGGAGTTCCGTGTACTACTCCCACAGAGGGCACACATTCAGTGCTGTTTGACCTCATGATGGTTCGGAGTCGTTCGGTTCGCACTGTTGATTACTATAAACTTTTTTTTTGTTATCTTTTGCTTCTAGCGTTCAATACGCGCTGATTGAAGATGTCCACAAAGGCGAGGTTCAATGCTTCGAGAGTATCAATAATGAAATATAAATGGAATGGAATCTCCTCTAGCCTAACACAAACGAGCACACACGGTGTTGAAGTCTAAATCGATTCCAAGTAGGTGTTGAAGTGTGTTACAATACATCGCAACTTGAATGCACAGACTGAAGATTTGTGCACATATTGGCAGTGCAATTACGGTTAATTGATGTTAACGAGCAAATATCAACCTGTACTTGAAGTAAATACGCGCAGTAGCAGTGTTACGAGGAGATTTCTTGGAATAGAGGAGTCATCAAGGTTCGAATAGTCGTCTATTCGAACTAATGTCCGGTTGCGATTAAATTGATACACACGATCGATAGCGGGCGGACCAGAATGCACCAATGAGCCTTATCTCAATCAAGAGCAGAATAGTGAACTTTATTAAAATCGCTTAATCGCTTGCATCGTTTAGCTATGCATTTCCATCAGCCGTACAAAGAGAGGGGTAATCTGCATACTGGAATCGCTACTAATAACTCCCTCATCTACATTTTCTGTCGCGTTGTTGGTGGCTGCTGAGATGAGGATCGCGTTTTGGGTTCATTTCGCTGGCACTTTTATTAATTTAATTAATAGCGAAAATGAAATCACTACTACATTTTGTGCTCGCTGCTTGCCCCCCGACCCGGTCGTACCCGGTCACCCATCGATGCATCAACCAAATTTGCGCCATTTCTTACTGCTCGCGGGACGGGGGCAGGAGGGAAGGAGGGTTGACGCAAAATTTGCATAATTTATTCCGATATGAATGCTTTCGGTGCGTTTGTTGCTGTGGTGGCAGGGAATCATCACTTACATATCGCACTGGGCTACGATCCCTGGTATCAATCATTGACGGTCGTGGAAGGGGAGACCACCCAATCAGAGGAATACGAGTCACGGCACTGGTCGACTACTATTATCGGGTTTTATGGGGCACCTTATCGCCGTCAGATGCCCGATGGTCACTCATTAACTACTGGGCCGCACACTCCTGCACACCCCGCCTCGCAGTATAGTGTTTGTGTGTGTGTGTGTGTGTTTGTGCGTGAGAGAGAAATAGGGTTCGAAACGATCTGATCGTCGCGGTTTGCCAATGAGCATAAATAAATCGTCCCCCGGAGGAGGCAGTGAACGATAGGCAATAAATGGTAACGGAGGTGATGGCACGTTGCTCACCTACAACGCCATTTTTCGAAGATGCCTTCCGATCGCAGACAGGCAGGCCACAAACGGACCGAATGACCTTCGGAAGGACCTTCTCTCACTCTCGCCCGAGTGATGTGGGATCAGTAGCAGGCGGCAACGGAAAGGATGGATGCCCATAAAAGTCACTCATTTCCATTCATCCCCTTTCGATTCCGGCCAGCGAGGGCACCGTGAAATGGTCTGTTTATTGATGGCTTCCAACATATGGCGCTGGATTCGAACATTTTACATCGCGCTACGATGTCTGCGCGCGTGTGTGTGG
>JXXA01001295.1:0-21255 GCA_000956255.1 Anopheles punctulatus | reverse complement strand
CGGCAGATCAACAATCGCACTACACAAAACTACGATAATTTTTTATCACAATTGCTCCAATCCGATCCGTCTTGCCTAGTTCCGAGGTGCAGATCTGTTTTAATCTGCCTATAATTTTATCTGTTGCTATACTATTCGCTTCTTTTTTATAATGATAGATATCACAAGACGTAAAGAGGTAGTTGATCTTAGTACTCGAAATAATTATTAATAATTTCAACTAACATTATGTCATTTCAACACCCAATACTGAGGAACCGGAAGTACAAATTAATTTTAAATAACACATTCTAAACCTTTATACCATTTCGAATCTTTTGCTTAGCTCTACTCATGTTGACATAGGTCACCACCACCAGCTTCAACTGGAGTTTCCGAGCAAAGCGGAAAAAGACGTAAGTTTACCGTCGATTGAAATCAGCGAATTACTTTTTCATCAGCAGATTGTCACGGACTTCATTTGGAACAAATAATTATCACTATTCCACCAGCAGCACTGTTACACAATCGAAACTCGAAGTGACAGTATCAATTTCCGTTCATCAACATGCATCAACATCTATCCCATAAATCATCGGCCGTTGTTACTGCACCCAGTCAGTTGTCGAACGAACGAGCGATTGTGGCGACATCATGCGGTCAAGCTTAAGCGCATCAGTTGGCGTAGTGATCGTCGCATTCATAGCAACCGTCACCGCAAACAGTGAAGAACTGCTGCGCGGGAAGGAAAACTGTTTACGGCATGGCGATTTTCCAAGCCCGAACGAGTGCTGTTCCAAGCCGCAGTGGATCAATCGGTATGCGGTGCGACGCTGTCGGTATATTCATGCCGAGGTGGACGGAAGCCGATACGAGAGGGGCTCGGTAAGTGTAGAAGACTTGAGAGTTCGATTTGTATAGACTTACGCCTACCGCGTTTCTTACAGTGTGAGGCAAGATGTGGACTGTTCAAAATCAACATGACGTTGACCGATCGCATACAAAGAGTGCGTGTTTTCCGCCCCAGACTGCAGACACGCGGTGTAGAACCGGCCTGGATTAATGTCGTCCTGAAGGCGCTCAGCTACTGCAAACCGAAGATAACGCAGCTTCAAGGCCGCCGTGTCCGCGAGGACGAAGAAATGGAACAGTGCGAGATAGCGGAGGATATTTTTGGCGATTGTCTTCAGGCGCAAATGTTTATGGTAGGACCCAAAGTGGCGTAGGTCGAATAGTGCGGGAAATGGTTGATCTTCATACCTGTGCTCTATCACTCACAGCATTGCCCACGAACAACGTGGATTGAGTCAGGGTCCTGTGACAGCATGCGAGAGCTTCTTGCATCCGGATGTCCGTACAAAACGCTCGGTGAAGTTGTTGTTCTTAACGACGAGGGATACGTAAGGGACGATCGGACGTATGACGATGAGTACGGTCGTCCGTATCGGGGGCAGACGGTGAGTCCACGCTACGACTACGATTCAGATAGCTACGATCGACGGAACCAAAACTACCCATCACGTGCTGGAACAGGTCGTGGTGGCGATTACGGTACCACAGACGATGGTTACGTCGTTTGAAACGATTCGCCGTACTAGAAGTTTAAATACGAAGTTTTAAAGAAGTTTTATCAAATATAAAAACCAGGCGCGAAAGTGTTTTCCTTCGAAATGTCGTCGTAAACTGTGTAAACTTGTTTCGCACTGATGCACTTTTTTCATCGTAACACATTTGATTGTAAATATCGATCCACTTCAAGCGTGACCAGGGCAGCTACTGTTCGTGTTGCCAGTAGTTGATTTAGCTGCCAAAATATGGTTGATTTAACTGGCGAAAAATTAAACACTAGACATATTGTGCAGCAGTTAAAGCTGATTTAATTTAGCAAATTGCTCCGTTGTGTTTTTTGCTGTAATTTTATTGATGCGTGTGTAAGCAAAATATTTATGTCTTAACAAATACATGAGACGATACTCTCATCGCCTAAAATTTTCAACTGGTCCTATTCAAACTCAAAATCGTCGATTTTGTGCATCGGACCGTTCCGAAATAATTATATTTATTTAGGCCAGCGATGACAATTTCAGCTGATTATTTACAATTGGTGCTTTCTTACACACCTAGCATTGCTATCGTTAAGCAACAGCACCAACCTGCAGGGAGTTGTTCAATTTCGTTTCGTTTTCTAAAAAATATAAAGTGTGGTATAACAATATATTAGAATTCTATTTCAAACAATATTAATAACCTCATCAGGTAATTGATAGATCAATTCTCAAATAATGTCTGTTGTTCCGGCCAAAACAATTCACACCTTTTGTACCGATCGTCAAAACAACTATGGCGACACAACTCAAACCCCCCATGAACACACAAGCTCTACAGAGAGGGAAAGAAAGAGAGGGAGAGCAATGTTGGCTGCAATGAAAAAACGTATTCATCTCCTACGTTTAATGTTTTATAAATGCATTAATTTATCTTGTCTTGTTGAACATGTCTCTTGGATCGTCGGCGAATGTCACCAAGGACAATGCGCCTCCATTGAAATGCGATTTTTAAACGCACGGTCGGAACAGCGCTTGCTCTTGACATTGCTCTTGAAGCAGAGACGGTTTCACCTAAACATTAATTGATCGTTCAATTTACGCTTTCTAACCCCATTAACCTCCACTTTTCAGTTTCGGTGGTAGAATCAATTTTTGGACACATGATATGACTTTAGTTTGACACGAAACACCACTCTCATTTCATTTCTTTTGTTT
This sequence comes from Anopheles punctulatus, assembly GCA_000956255.1. Lineage (NCBI taxonomy): Eukaryota > Metazoa > Arthropoda > Insecta > Diptera > Culicidae > Anopheles > Anopheles punctulatus. Next base: position 18,514 of record JXXA01001295.1, on the reverse strand, counting down.
TTTTAGATTTGGTTAGCTTTTCTGCTTAAAATACACATCATCCATGGAATATATACGGTTTCAAACATCGGTAAGAATGATTTTCAGATATAACAAAAAAAAAATAAGCGCTCCAAAATCATCGCAAGTGATTCCATCGGAAAGATACTTTCATACAATCAGCGAGAGAGAGAGAGAGAGAGACAGAAAAATGGAACTCGAGAAATGAGAGTCGAACCGATGATGAAACGAAGATGGCCCATGTGAACTGCACGTTGAAGCAGCTATTGGACAAAATGATAAAATTCAGACCGATCGAAACACGAAGCTTTTCATAGCACAATATGACACTAAATAGAATCCGAACATTAAATAATAAAATTCGTTAAATGTGAGCAACACTATTTTAATTAATTACACATATTTATAAACTTACAGATTTGTAAAGCTTACAATTCTCTGGGTTGTATGTATGTCATATTTAGGTATTACATTTCATAAAAATAATACATGAACAAACTAAAATAAAAATGCAATAAATTAAAAGAATGTTAAAATAAAAAATAAAATTATGAAACAGATAATAATCATGATGATTATCAACAATACAGTGGTTCAAGTGGTAGCGATCGGTTTCAAAGATAATCTTACCTATTTAAAAATATAATTTTACCTTACAATCTTTCTGAACAATTGTAAAATATACCAACGAATGCACATGTTTTGTCGAATTTAGACATTATTCTGTAAGCAGAATCATCACTGTGTAAGTTTGTAGCTCTATTTTGTTCTCACCTGCCCAACCGTGCGACCTGCTCGTCACGATAAGACTAAAAAAACAACAAAGAAATAAAAATAAACCTCTCGCGGGAGAGATCCGTCGACGTCGCCGTCGTTCCACACCGGCGACGTTTTATCACAGGCGCGAATTTTATCAGTCGCGGTTCGCAACGCGTCGTGCTCGGGCAGGAAAAGGTGTTGTTTTGGCCGAAAACCCTACGCCACGCGTCATTGGAATGAGTTTGCGGTCAGTGCGTGCGTTCCGGCGCGGGTGCTATTTAAAAACACAAGTTCGAAGACAAAATCATACCTCATAGCCCGAAACGTGCTCCCGATGTTCTTACTTCGAGTAAGCTGTGGTGTGTTGACGTGCGCACAGCGATAACGCATTGGTTAGCCAAATTTGGTTACTAAAACACGCGAAACAAACGCGAGCCCAATAACAGCGCGCGCTCAGTGAAAAACAAATAACTGATCAGCTGATCTTATCGCGCCGAGGCAACACGCACCGACAACAGAGGCACCGAGGTTCGGTGAAGCAATTGGTCAGAATTGTAGCCTTGTCTGTATTTGGAGAGCGAATAAGCAGCTCCCGGTGAAGAGCCTAAAAATAAAACAGGCCCAAGTCCAGTCACGATGGCAACCGTTGCTCAGCGAAACCCTCATGCTTCACCAGACAGCTCTTCGTCCCTTTGGTGGTATATGCTGTACTCACCACGGCCAAAGCATCGGATTCCCAGTGTAGCAGACAGCAGTGGAATTATCAACACACTGCGCTACGCTGCGCTTGTTGTTTTGTAAGTACAATTTTAATCCGAAATAAATCCCTCCACCGCTGCCGCTGCCGCTCTGGGCGGATGACGATGGATTCGCGTTGGCGTCATCTTATATTCATCACCTGGAGGCGCACCGAAACCGGTCCGTTCCAAAAACACATCGCAATACACACACACATGAGGCTCTCGGCGGGAAAAGGAGCACGCTGGTTGGGAGGAGCAGTCGGAAGGCGTCGAGTAGGTTGCCCCGAAGGACAGCAGAATGACACGAAAACCGAGAAGGGAAGCGCGAACTCTCTTGCATCCGGCTCGGTCCGAGTTACTTCTAAAGCTACTTTATCTATGTCACGGGCTCGTTCCTTCCTTCGGAAGCGCAGGAATGGCCTACCGCTGTAAAACCGAGCGCATACGGGCACAAGCCTGGGCTGTTCTGTTTGTGGATGTTGTTAGCCACTCTGCGGCCGAGTATTTTTGGAGGCGCTAATTGTGCTACGACAAATTTAATCTTTCACGTCTCGGAATGGAAACCGTCACCAATCACCTGTTGACAGAAGTCGTAGTCGGAAGCGAGATGGCAACGGATCGTCACATCTTATGATGTCGGTTTTCAGGACGACCACACTGAAAGATTGCTGGCTCTTGCTCGGAGAAAGCTTTCATATGATGCGACGCTTCTTGCGTTGACTGTTTGAAATGTAATTTTGTACTTTACATTTAAACCCAATTTATTCCAGACGAAACGGCGAACAGATAACGCAATTATAGGATGACATTGAACGAGTGTCATTGCAAAAGAGTAGGCGATGACAGCAATGCAATAGGAAAAGGGAGGATATGATTTTACATTTTTCAACGACATTTGCCATTTGCCTTTGCTTCGATATCTTCGCAAATGGAACCACAAACTAATTCCTCGTATTCCGCATAAACATATATTCGTGACATTTTTTCCACAACCGAAAATTCAATCTGCAACGTGCTCCGCTCCTTTTCACACTGCGAACGAAACCAACGATCTGTGTACTAATCGAATCGAATGTCACGACAAAACAAAAATCGTGAGCCATCTCTGATTTCGTTTCCATCGCAACGAACCTTTTTTTCTTTTGCACCCTGCTAGGGATATGATTTAATTTATTAGCTTTACTAAAAGCACACACATTGTCTAATTATTTACTGAGCCGTCTGGAAATACAATGGTGATGGTGTGGGGCGAACTTGACACCACCACATCAAATGGCGAGACAGTCCAATGGCATTGTCGTTTTGTTTTTGATCGTGTCAATTAGTTCTCCACATGTACGAGGGGAATTCATCGGTTATATTGAAATTTTTCACATCAATATTGTACCTTTCAGTACCTATTGTTAAACAAAATATTTTTTTTAATGTGCTTTATCTGAAAGTACTTGCTATGGAAGCACGTTTACATGAGTATTCAATAATGACATTCATGATACACATTTTTGCTTTCATCAAGTTCGATCTATGCGTTCTGCAATGCAGAAAAGAAAAATAGTATCGGATCATTTGTCCAATCTACTTAATCATTTACGTGCGACGTATTCGTCATTTATCTCTCTCTCTCTTTCAAGCAAGCAAACCAATACCATAAGCGGAAGGTTTTCGGCATTGATTCGCCCTCCTCTAGCAACCATTTTTTCCAGCTTCCCAGGTCAGAGGACTTTGCCGTGCGATACCCAGCATCGTGGGTTCCAAAAGTTTCCACCTCTTTAAACCGGATCTATTTTGAATTCAGTAAATTTCGGCCCACCCCAAACTTTAAACCCCCTTTTGAGATGGCATTTCCCGGGCGCCGGTCTGCGTAGTATGGCATTTAGTAAGTCTCCGTTCTCCCTTTTCGGTTACTGGTATGGGCAACGGGGTATTTCCGCAACTTAGCCGTCGGTGGGAAAATGTTGAAACCGGCAGGATTCTTCTGGAAACGTCTTGTTATCAAATCTGCTTCTGGGCCCGCTCGGTACGGTCCGTTTGCCCGTAACTACGGGCAACCGATGATACGCTGGCTGTTGAATGTTTGAAAAGTTAATCATTTATGCAAGGATGCTATGGATGCTACCAGCATCATCGAGGCTGACAAGAGTGTGGGTGAGATGGATCCTGCCCATCCTGTTAAAGCTTGTAATCCATATTTTGGAATGTCTACCCTACCTCGCCGATGGGAAACTACATCGATTACATCGTGTATGAGTGCGTGTTCGCGTTGCACACGCCAGGAGAACTTTCAGCGTCTGCTGCGAGTCATGCAGATTTCGTCTCTACTACGAAGAAGCAAAACAAAAAATACAAATACAAACTATTCTCATACATATTCACAGCCGTGAACAATGCATGCGAAGGGATGTGATGCGCTATATTCAGTCGATTGGAAGCAGTGATGAGTGCAATCGTACTGATTGAGGTGAAATAAATCTAGAAAATTTAATGCAGCATAAGGCACTTATATTCGAAGGTATCTCAATAGATGTGTAATGATTTGGGTGCTATAAATTTGTTCCCTACTCCAACTTACTTCATGAATCTTAAGCAGCGTTAATTTACTCCTCCACATTTGCATCATTTCGAAACTTTTCCCAAACAATTCCTACAGTAATGATGGAATTATGTATTTTTTCAATTTCAAAAATTACTCATCCTTCTTCAAACGGCCAATTTCCAAAAACGGCACCAATCTTATCATATGAAAATCTGGCCACACTCTTCCTACACAAAATACACATCGGAATACCCATCGGAAGGAATTCCTTCCTTCTTTTGTAATCAAAAACATAAATTTTAGCCGAAAAAAAATAATTTGGACTTCGGAAGAGTATGATCATGTCGCTTTACCACCTAAAACCGAGGCTTCATGTTTGTTTCGCTGATGTATGATTGTTCTTCAGTCGAAGGGTGTTGAAGTTGGTCTTTTTTTACTTTTTTATCAAAGTGCGCTCCAATTTTGCGATGTTATGTAAATTATTTTACTATTTCAGTTCTTTGGTGATGTCAACTGTTATAGCTTTAGAGGTTTATCTTATTTTTCTGATGATAAATCCTTCGTATCCTGAAGTTTAATTGTTCTGATTATAGTTTCTATGAGAGTTGGTGATATTTAATCTCTTTTACTATCCGTGTTATTTTTTTTTTAATTTTGACAAATATTTAAAAAATCCTACCTAAGATTCCTACTTTGGGTGATAAAAACTGGCTGTATGGATACTGAAAAACATAAGGAAAGATCGTAAATTGTTTTTTTTTTTCCAAGTTCCTATCTTGGAATTTCTATTGAAGTTTATAAAATATTCTTCAATTCATAAACATCAATAATATACACAAATAAAATTTAATTAATGTTATTTATTCTGAAGGCTTCTTGATTCGATAAAACGAGTGTTTCTGGTCCTGTGGTGGTTTTGCAAAAGTTTGGAAAGGATAAAAATGGAAAAATATCCCCATCATTACACGTCCTCAAGGACGGTCCGCAGCGACATACGCAGAACCGATACACCTATCCATACGCATCCTTAAGGGCCGTTTCATGTTACCGGTTTTGATTCCACCAAATGTTCCACAATTGGATGGAATCCTCCGTTAAGTTAGTTGACAGAGGCCCCAAATCAACGACAGGTCGGTTGCTTTTGAACTTGTCGTCCGAAAACTCTTGTATCGCACAGAAGAGGATTCGGTTTCCTTTGCCGTGCGTTATTTTTAGTGCTATTTTGACGCGTTTTTTGTTTGCCAACTGTTTATGCTTACGTAATTGCTCGCAACTCGTTCCCACTTTGAATGGTGAGCTCGTTACCAGGTTACCTTTATCATTTACGTTTCAGTTACAGGGATCGAGCGGCAAGGCAAAGTTTTTGTGCGTTACGCAAAATCAAAGGGTGGTCAAGAACAAACGTTCCTTCCAGTTACGGACGGTCAGTTGAACGGTTGTTTTTTTGCTGGCTCGTTGCTGCGATTCTGCCACCATCATTATTCGCATTCGCTTAATTTGTTGAACTTGTTGGGCTTCCCCCCGGCGGTCGCACCCGGTGGAAGAATAAAATTGCTCGCGTAAAAAGGTTCCCAAAATCTCGGAAGTATTGTGCGAGATTGTCCTCCAAACGAATGCAAAACAACGACGACAAAAAACATAACCTTCAACGACAGAATGCAATCAATGGCATTCGATACACAACGGTCACGTGATTGAAGCGCTATAATGTGCCGAAGGTGTGGTGATTTATTTTCGGTTAAAACGATTTTTTACCTTTTTTTTTGTTTCACGTAGAGCTGGGTGATGCATAGCTTGTAAAATAAAAATAAACACTAATTGTTTTACCATTTTGGAGAAACTATCCAAACGAAATCGTTTCTGGGTTTGATGCCTAAGAAATGTAAAATTATTTACGGCGCATTACAGAAACAATGTAACAAGATTGAATAGCAAAAGAAGTATTATTTAAACCTCTTACAAACACCACTGCAAAAGGTAGCTGTTTGCCTTAACAATCCGAAAATAAACGTTTTTATGATGTATACTAAGAAAATGTACTGGAGAGTGAAAAATTTCAAAATTAGATACTTCGATTTTACTTCGCTACGTCACTTACACTTTGAGAGAAGAATCTTTCAGTATTAGAAACATTATATTGCCAGAAATTTATTATAATAGGAAAAAGCAACAAGTCCCTGATTGACCATCCACTCCCAAACAGGGACAGATCTAATGTAGTAGCATGTAATCTAAAATAATGCTCTCTTTAAAACCGTTATCTGGGTTGAAGTTCGTCCATCTGCCTGGGAGCTTATGTTCCCATCCATGCTGGACATTTCGGCTACCCCACGTAGCAAGATGGTTTATTCTTCGTTCCCAGATTGGTTTCTTTACAAAATTGGTTTCTTACTAGATCTCTCTGTTGCGTCATGTTGGGAAGTGCCATTGCCTAAATGGAAAACCACGATTAGAAGTCGCCAGAAAGCAGATCCAACTTCGTTGGACTGCCCATTGTTCATTCCAGGCAGATACCGAGTTTTATTGCCAGTTTTATTGCTCATTTACATTCACTCGTTGGTTCGAATTGATCAAACGCAAAACTGTACACACGTTTCGATTACCACTTAACATTCATTTAGCCACGAATCGTTTCAAACGTTGTTGTCCCACTTAAACTTGATAGATCACTTCAATGTCGCGCTTATGTGTATCTACATCGTTCATTTCGCAGCCTACTGTTGGCGCAAGCGCCAGGTCTCGTCACCGCTCAGCTGCCGCTGAGTCTACAGAATCTCGTCGTGGAGAATGTTGCCATCGAAGAGTGTGCCCACAGGGCATCTCCTCCTGTACTCCTACCGGGTGCGACCAGTGGTGCCACCAGTACACACAACAGCAATCGTCCGGCATGCTACTTCACACCGCCGAACCGTACCGTGTGCTTTCGTGGCATCGAAATGAAGCGTTTTCAGGCCGGTGGCAAGTTTAACCTCACCCGATCGCTGATCCTGTGCGATTGGCCGATGCGTACGTTCGATCCGCTCGTGCTGCGTCGTCTGGCTCCGCGCATTGAACGTTTGGCCGTGACCGGGCGGATGTTACAACGGCTGGAACACGATTTTCCCGCCTTTCCCTACCTGCGCATGGTCAACATTACCGGGACGAGGCTGAACCATACGAGTGTGAGTGCATTTTACGAGCTGGACCGGCTGCAGGTGCTCAATCTGCGGGGCAACGAGCTGGAGCAGATTCAACCGTACCGGTTTCGGAGCGGTCACGTTGTGGTGTACCTCCAGGGTAAGTCCTCTGCTCTGGTTCCTATCGAATAAAATAACAAGAACATTTTATTAGCACAAAAGTACACGAAGACATAAGTGGATAAAGTCTCGCTTACCGAATGTTATCATCTCTTCATCCGGAAGGTAACTTATGGAACTGCACGAACGACATGATTTGGTTGCTCAAGGAACAATCACGTCAATACGTCGACAAACCGACGCTGGTGTGCAAGGATTGGAAGTACACCGGCCGACCGGTCCTGACCGCCATGGAGTACAAGCGGGTTGTACGGGAGAGCTGCTTGCACGAGGAAATCTGGAACTGCAGTTGCCACGTCTCGTATCTGAGGCTGAGCGACAATGGGCTCTCCTTCCATCCCATGATCATGGTGAACTGCAGCGATCGAGGGTTTTACCAGCTGCCCCAGTACCTTCCGGGAAACACGACCGTGCTGCACATCGTTCGCAACAAGCTACAGTCCGTGGACAGTCTCATGACGAACGAACACTATCGCAGTGTGCAGGATATTTACCTGGACGACAATCGGATAACGTCGATCGACAGCCTGGAAGATACGATATGGTTGGATAATTTCCGTATCCTAAGCCTGCGGGGAAATCGATTGAATCGGGTAAGATAAAATGTAAAGATAATTAAACAAACAATTTGACGAGTATTTTTATGTTTGTCGAATTGAAAACACCAGAAACTCGAGTTGAAGCACAAAACTCGCCCTGTATACATTATTAGAAGCTTCAAACCACTACGGGAGGATTTTTAAAAATACTTTTTCATAATTTTCTCCAACATTTCAACCTAGGTTGTTTGTCAACCTAGGTGGATTTTTGATTAAAAACGTTTTCGATTTTATAAAAAATATTGAATATTAAAATCAACCAAATATCACCTTTATAGCTATAAAAAAAGTGTATTAAGTTTTAAAAATCGTTAGAACATATTTTTTCACCTCCTGCACCCGTTGCTATCTACACTAATTTTTGATACATTTTTAAAGAATTTATTTGTCTTGAAAAGAATAAATTTACGTAAGTGTTCTTAAAGTTGTGTTAAAGGGAGCTAATTTGGCGTAGACGAATGAAATAATTTCTTTTATTAAAATAATCAAAAATCATGACAAGATGTTTTTTTTTCACAACTATCTCTTCAATTTTTTTCGTTTGATTCACAAAAAAACAAGTGTTACAAAAGTTTCCTTTTCGGTTTACAGATACGAGTGTACAGCGTTGAGCACGCGATAGAACGGAATCCGGGCGTTGGCAAACTGTACCTGTCCAACAATCCGTGGCGCTGTGGGTGCCGATTCGCGATACGTTTCCAACGGTTTCTGCGCAAGCACGAATCGCTTGTGGCCGATTCGCGTAACATCACCTGCTACTTTATCAACGATGATGACGGCCGAAAGCAGTACCTCCCCGTACTGACGGTGACCCCGAACGACATTTGCCGACCATCGGAACACAATACGGCCGCCATTTACAATACGCTCAGCATCATTTTCGCTTCGCTGATTGTGCTGATATTCACCAAGCTCGGTTACGATTACTATCACTACCGCAAATACGGTAAGCTGCCGTGGCTCATTATGAAGATGCCCTGATGTTTACCGCCGGACGACGTAAAAATTTCGTACTTAAGGTAGCTGAAGAAGCGAAAACTCTACCTATGAATGTGATAGTTACCAACAGTGAGCAGGACTGAGCTCGAGAAATGAAAATTAATGTGTAAATGTTCAAGTAACACGCGCTTTATGTGCTGGTCGACAGAGTTTACTATCGTGAAATCATTTTCTTTTCTATTTCCACGAAGTATTAGCTTTAACAGTTATACATTTTACAGTGCGACAGCTCTATCCACCAGGGAGAATATCTCAAGATACAATAATAAATACTAAACCATTACCGCCATTGTCTTTACAGTATACATCAACCATTGTAAATAATTGTGTAACACAAGTCTCGAATAAAAATTGTGACTTTATTATCTGCTGCTTTAAGCGATATTTTAGATGCATTCTGCTAACTCACTTACACTCCGTTTTCAGAAGATTTGAAAAAGTAACAATATTGTTGCCAAATGAAATAGAAATAAATCAGGAGGTGCAGGCGAAGAACATAAATAGCGGAAAAGCAGAGATCAACGCTCACGAACACAATAATCGAAAAGCCGGCAACATCTAAGCAACCGAACGAACTGTTCTCACAGTCCGACCGCGGTCGCCACCCGTCCCATGCACTTCACCATGTTGGGGTTGATGTCCTTCGCGACAGTGCGCTGCACCTGCTTGACCGCACTGGTAAACGCGATGTCACAAAGGGATAGCTCCTCGCCACCGAAACCGGCCGACTTGCCCAACTTCGAGCCGAGAGTACGGAGGATCTGCTGTCGTTGCTTCGCGTTCGGCTTGTTCAGCAGCAAGTAGCATGCGTCGAGAATGGAGTCGATCTCGTCCACGTTGTCCAGCCGTTCGTAGTTGAACTCACTTGGGCCGCAACGTGAGAGGTAACGTAGGATGTTCACCTCACCACAGATCGGCACGTACGAGGTGGGAGATGTAATCATTTCGGTGTAAGCGCCCACTGGGGGTGAATAAAGTTTGACATAAAATGTTAAATTAGCATGTTGTACGAATGAATGTACTCTTAAGGATGATTCATTAAGGATAATTCAACAAATAATATAATAAATGTGTCGGGGATTGAGGCGAGGTGTAAACAAACAATCATGCACCATTACCGAATTCTTATTTTGATTTTTCATGACATGTAAATTCTAATACATTCAATATTCTAGCAAATATAATGCAGCTCTCGAAGGCCAAATTATGTACAGGGGTATGACTGAGACTAGCAAAATACGTACCATTCTTCCAAATTAACGTCACTTTGATCTGTGGAAGGTTGGTTGCCGTGGTGCCGCTTTGTGTGATAACGTTCTGGAAATTGAGAGCTTCCTCGCTCAGCTTCGGAACCGTCGAGTGAGTGAAACATTCTACGTGTAGGTTTAACCTATCCTTCCATAGGTTCTTTAACGCCAATAAACTGTACGGAACGTACTCGGGGCTGGCATTTACAACGAAATCCTGCAAGTATGTGAGCTAGAAAGAAAAGGAACTCGATTCGTTGGATTGGTGTGTCGCACAGGATTCTTTTTTTTTCGCCTTACATTGATCGGTTCAGCCTTCAGTTGAGCCTTGGATTTCAGTACACTGGACGGTTGGGCAGGTGCTGTGGGAGCGCTCAGTTTCAGTTCGGTTCGCATCGCCAGTATTTCTTTCTTCAATTCCGCCAGCTGCTGCAGAACACGCTGTTGTCGTTCAGCCAACATTCTTAGTTCCTCTTTTTCTTCCTGCAATGATGCAATGAGAAAATCATCCAAAATAGGTAAAAATAGAACCTTGTAAATGCGGTTGGCATAGAGGAGATAAAAATTGCGAAAGGAAAGCAACTCCACTACGGTAGGACAGTGCACGGTGCGTGCGTTTTTACAACACCTTTTGCAATATTCTATCAATGCCCACCAAGTCAGGTGCTCCACTCGATGATCCGGACGCAATATCGATGAACGCTGCCGGATCGTACGCATACGAGCAGACCGGCTTCAGGGTGTACATGCACGTAGGAATCTCACAGACGACGTCCGCCTTCATCACCGGTCGCAAGGGGTACATTTTCTATCACTTTTGGAACTTTTATAACGACAGGTGGGAAATGAAACGCTGCCGAACAATTACCATAGCACGCTGGACCTGCTAAAACAGTCAAAAACGTGGAAGATCCGCTTATTTCTCAGAGGACTTATTCACTTTCGGCACTATTTTTGCATATTTCACACGCGTACTGCTGGCTGATGCAAAAGAAAACGGCGTGTCACAAGGTAAGTGTAAGGAAGAAGGTCATTCCATGCTAATAGCTTCGGCCGCTTTAAAAAAATGAACGAAATTCTGACGTCTAAGGTACAGCCATAATAACGTGTTGATGAGCACAATCGCTTGATTACATTTACAATCGATGGATTCAAAGTATGGATTGTTTCAGAAGATTCTCATATAAATATTAAATTTATTTAAAATGTATGCATATAAGTGTAAGCATGCTGGTGCTCATGAATGGAAACAAGCTTCGACCCAAGTGTCAAACATTACTTTAACATGGCTAGCTCAACAGGCATATTCACCCGCCTTTACCCATTTTGAAAATGCCAACTTGTGCAAACGTGCAAAAATGTTAGGAATTTCTGACGTTTCGATTACACCGACAGCCTTTATGCCGAATAACAGCTGATTTCAATTTCTAATGTCTTGAGTTGTTTCAGAACTAAGAATATCGCGTACATTATGTAAATTACGTTGAAGTAGTTCTTTTTAATGAAATCAATAAATTATTCGACGTAATATTATAAATTTAAAGGAATATAAAACGGATATTTCATTTGCACTTTCTAACTCATCATCTATCTCGCTTCTTCCAATGTGTCAACGAAGTTATTTTTTTGTTTCCATCATACGTAAACAAACAGATCGTCACGCTTTTACGGGCAGTTGCCGCGTATGTTATCAGATAAGCACCCCGAATAGGATAAAAATATGCTAGTGTTCCCTTTGCGTTAGCTTTATGTAGACAATCGTGAAAAAAATAATTCATCTAACAGTTGCTGCGTCTCATTATTAAGTAACTTAAAGTGATGTATCGAAAAATATTACCACTATCTCGGTCAGTGAAAGTTGGTCATAAAAGCGTCTGCAGGTATGCTAGCTCAGCGGTACGTCCACGGATCTGTATTGTCGGTGCTGGTCCAGCTGGTTTCTACACAGCACAATACATCCTGAAACACTTAGAAAACTCGGACATCGATATCGTAGAGAAATTACCCGTTCCATTTGGATTAGTGCGGTAAACAAAGCCAGAAAAAAAATCAATGTACACCTGTTGTAATAGCACGATTACGATTTGGTATATCAACCCCACATAGGTTTGGTGTTGCACCTGATCATCCCGAAGTTAAAAATGTAATCAACACGTTTACGAAAACTGCCGAAAATTCACGTGTACGGTTTCTTGGTAACTTAAGTCTTGGAAAAGATTTTGCATTACAAGATCTGCGGGAGCGATATCATGCTGTATTGCTTGTAAGTATTCATCGTTGGTAGGCAGTTGGGACAGTTTTACATCATTTATGCCCTTTATCTTCCAGACGTATGGTGCCGAGCATGACAATAATTTAGGCATTCCAAACGAATCACTTCCGAACGTTCTTTCGGCGCGCGAGTTCGTCGCTTGGTACAATGGATTGCCTGGATTTGAAAATCTAAATCCCGACTTGAGTGGTAAATCTCTAACGTTGTTGGGACAGGGAAATGTAGCCGTTGACGTTGCACGCATCGTTTTGTCCAACGTAGATGAATTAAAGGTAAATTTATCGTGTTAGCGAGTATGAAAGATGGATTTATTTATGGTTAAATCTTTCACCCCGGGCAGAAAACGGACATTACTGAATACGCGCTGGAAGCTCTTTCGCGAAGCAAAATTGAAACCGTGCATCTCGTCGGACGAAGAGGTCCATTGCAGGCGGCGTTCACAATCAAAGAGTTGCGTGAAATGTTAAAACTATCTAACTGCATCACACGGTGGAGAGCGGATGATTTCGATCGTAAGTAAAAGCCAGAATGAAATTGAGCTAAATTATTATCATACCGTTACTTCTTTTCAATAGATGTGGAAGAAAGTATACCAAATCTACCACGACCAAGAAAACGTATCACAGAGCTCATGGTGAAAAGTTTATCGGAACAAGAGCAGAATGCAAACGCCCAGCCAGGACGTCACTTTCGGCCCATCTTCTTTCGGTCACCAGTAAAGTTTGTTGGTAACGATAAAGTTGAGGCTGTTGAGTATGTCGTCAACAAGCTTATGGAAGGTCGAGCAATTCCAACCGAACACAGAGAAACGATTCCAACCGATCTAGTGTGTCGCAGCATCGGCTACAGAGCCGTCAGTGTGGACAATCATATCAACTTTGACGAACGGAAAGGATGTGTTAACAACTCTGGTGGTATGTTTTAATTAAATACGGCTTGCAAAACATTAACTAATCAATGAACAATTTAATACACTGCCTTTATCATATAACCTAATAATTTTCTAATTATAGTCTCATAGATCATAGTAATTTACTCATAAATTAAAAATCGAATTCCTTTTTTTTATACAATTTTTATGGAGAATGTATAGTTTCATTTTGATGTGTTTAACATTATTAAATTAGCTGTTTTCATAATTTTGGAACCAAGTTACCCGAAATAGTACTCATATAAAAAGTGATATCTTCGGCATTGATCCCATACTACGTAAACTCTCTAGCTTATGTACTACCTTTTAGGTGTTCTCTTGCTTTTATAAAATAAAAAAAAACATCTCGTCTTTGACTTTTCATATCTAACTCTATCGTAGCCGCTAAGTCGAAGCTTTCTGAGTCACTTTTAAACCCTACTTCGCTTTAATTGCTGAGTCGATTTCGAATTTTGAAATAGTATCACATTTAAATGCAATGGGAGATTATATGAACGTTTTTGAACTGTTATCAATACAGGGAAATTATTATATTACATGTCTGCTACCTTTGGTCACATAATTTAAAGCACAAAATTTTCCCTATCTCATCCCAAGGCCGAGTGTTGAAACGAAACCTCACCGGAAGCGATCAAACAATCGACGACATCGAAGACAAGTACGAGCCAGGGCTGTACGCATCCGGGTGGCTAGCAACCGGACCGACCGGTGTCATACTGACCACGATGAACAACTCTTTCGGTGTTGCCGATTTGCTGTGCCGCGACTTTAAAGCGAATACCATTCGTCTCAACGGTTCCCGACCCGGATTGGATCTTACCGGCCGACCGTACGTCAGCTGGAACGGTTGGAAGGCGATCGACAGTGAGGAAATAAGACGGGGTGAGGCACGCGGAAAACCACGGGAAAAACTTACCAGCATCGAAACGATGTTGCAAATTGCATCCAATGCAAGTAACGCTTAGACTTCATGGAAGAAATGCATCAAAATCAGCTACTTGTTATCACCTGGTACCTGCCCGGTTGTTTTTGTATTTGATACTTTCATATTTTTGAGTCTTGTTTCTACCTTCTGTTCTGTCTTTGGAAGTGGAAATCAATTTAAACGGGGAACTTTCGCGAATAAAACCACCAAGAGATATTAAAACCGTTAATTTGCGATGATGTTAGTCTTCTTTTGCAAAGGGAAAGGTAAATGTTCATCCTCTAGCATCGCTTCAGATACTTTTTCGCGTCCTTGCTATCGTTGCCAAAGGTTTTTCCGAACCTGTAACAGTTACACATTCATTAGCCCCGATTTTACGAAACTTTATTTTCACCCACTCACCTAAACATAGCACCCGGCACGTGCCCCTGATAGTTCGGCAGAAGGCCAATCGTTTTGTGGTAGATTTCGTTCACCCTCGCCGACGGTTGGGACGTTCCAGCGCCAGCCAGCGTAATTGGTTCCCATTCGGTGCTCCGCCGATGGTGGTAGCTGTTGGTAAAATCACACAATGCTTTCGACGTTAGGGGCACGTTCGCTTCGCCAAACCGCGGCCAAAGGAATGGTTTGTGGCCGGTGTATCCTGTGGGAACGCAAAACACCGTGGGGTAAATGAAACACAATTAAAAACAGCACACGGGGCACGCACTGGTAGCGTAGGACATCTTGCCGCAATTGCTGACGATATTCTAATGCGAGCACTAGGGCGTGCGAATTTAAAACATTCCGTCACCTGCGCACCCTTCAAACCAACGGCTGCAATGCCCGAAAACAACTCGAAAACTGTCATTTCTATCGATCAAACATGCGCTTCGGAAAAGCGTCGGAAGCGGGCACAGTTCCGGCTCGGTTGTGTAAAAGTGCTAAACTAGGCCAATGCTAACCAACCGTGCCCCGGCACGTCCGCCGGTCGGGTCGAGCTGAAAGCGAAAGCCGAACACGTCAATCAAACGCACGGATTGCAATGGACAGCATGTCGTTGAAATAGTGCACCCAGCAAGCAATACTAAAAATCATTGTAATTACCTATACTTTCCTGCCTGGGTAGGATAATAAGGTAACTAGGTAGGAATATCAAATAAATTTTGTTAAATGCTTCAACATTGGTAGCTCCTTGTCTCCCTTAGACCCTGTGTAGGAAAATTGTGCTAAAAAGTTCTTTCAAATAGCTATGTGCACGTCAGACAAATGATTTTTGTTGGGAAGATTTCCATACTTAGGGGTGGTTGAATGTTCCACCCCTGCGGACCATTGTTGGCCTTCAACTTCAGTTGTTACATGCTAGCATCTGATGTTTGCTGATGACGAGGATGATATTTTACTAAGTTATAAAATATGGCTGGAGTGGGAGTGAGCTTTAGTGCAATTTTCTTACGCCTGTATAAATTCTTATACTTTTACATCCATAGCGTGCACCGAAGGTAAATTTTAAATAAAAAATTAACTACAGGCTGATAAGTCCCTTCAACTTGCACTTTATAATGCGGCATTATTTTTGATAATGCTGCGATACAACAATCAATTACGAGGAATAGATAAACATATGTTGTAAGCAACATACCAGCATTCCAATGATTTTGCATTCTTAAAATATATATAGTACTTTTAAATTAATTTGTCCCGTAAGAGGACGCTGATTTGAGCTCGATAATGCCCTATCCAACTCAAATCCGGTATACATTTTGTTCAAAATTCAAAACACCTATTTATTGCAATCTAACATATAATATGGAACATCGTAACAGTACCGGGGGTTCATCTAATATAAATGGATATAGTAAAGAAGAATACATAGACACGCCTTACAGAGAGAATAATGAAAAACCCTATGCACCAATATCATTGCTTTCATTACCTAGTTTAAGCCACTTCTCCGGATGTCCATTCGGTAACGCTGTCGGCGGTGTGTCACGCGAAAAGTAGGGCAGTCCGGGCAGCGGGGGCAAATTTTCCATCGGAACCTCCTTAACCACGCTGAGCGCATCAGGTCGCACCAGCCGGAGGGGAATTTCGTAGTCATTAAGTCGCAACTGAAAGCACACAGGACGGTGGGACAGTAGTAGTAGTGGTGTTAGCAACCGTTCTGAACAATCTTAACCCATTACCATTCGTTCGCCAAGGCTTGCTTTGGAGATGGTGGAAATTGGCTGCGCAACCCGGTGGCGCAAACGTTTTAACTGTGCCCTCGTCCGCTGGCAATCCCGTTCGAACTCGGAAAGACCCTCTGTGGTGGTAACGGCGTACCGTTTGCCGAACTTATCCTTCGTTCGCGGTATGTAACCCTCGTAGCCCGGCATGGGCGTATGGCGGTAGATCGTGTCGCGCTGATCGTCCTCCTCACGGCGTCGATCATCATCGTCCAGCTGGATAGCAACCGGCAATCGTTCGATCTGGTCAGGTAAAAAAGTAAATAAATACACATTAATTCATTTCAATCCTCAGCTTTCTGGGACGCGGAAAAGCTGGAAGCAACTATAAAACA
Organism: Anopheles punctulatus; assembly: GCA_000956255.1. Lineage (NCBI taxonomy): Eukaryota > Metazoa > Arthropoda > Insecta > Diptera > Culicidae > Anopheles > Anopheles punctulatus. The sequence continues at coordinate 1,671 of JXXA01001295.1, read as the reverse complement.
AATTGCCTTCATACCGAGTACTCATCGTTCGTTCGATCGGAGAGAACTAGCTTTTCCGAGTGCGCAACAGTCGGGTCGATCAGTAAACGATGTGTTAAGGATGAGTACGTATTACCGATACGGTACATGTACTGTGGACAATAACCGGTATAGCTGTCGAAGAAAGGAGACGGTTAGGTTAATTTTTTGAATTTTCACATGGAGACGCCTGGTGGTTTGTAAAAAATAAATAAATATTCTGTACTTCTTTTCATCTTCTCCCCACAAGCTGATCCTTGTTCGATAAACGATTATTTACGATTATAGTCTATACATTTCCACCACAAGTTGATAAAATCAGTCGTAGCAGATCGAACATTTGTCCTGCATCGATCGTAGCAAAGTTTATATTTACTTTTTTGTTCTTTCGTTTATTCATCACAGCTGTGTCTATTCTCACAAGTTCAAGGTGATATTGACACCGCAATCGCCACAACTCACTGCCAAACAGTAATTCGAACCATTTTCCGCCGCCTTCTTCGAACGAATCACTGCACAAAATGAGTCCGTGAATTGCGGTTCAATAAATATCAAATAAAACATTCACCCACTCCCGCAGTATCTCATTGGCGCATAGCATAGCGTGTCAGTTATGGCCGTCGTCGGCATGAAAATGGTACCCTTCGCTCGTGGAAAATCCTTGAGCATTGCGTTCCAAACGCTCCGAAGGGTTTCGTGCTGCGTGGCCTGGCGGAGGTTCGCAGGCTTTGGCAAAACGGGAACACTATCACCGCCTTCCCGATGAACTTGGCACCAAAGTGGCATGGAAATGCCATTTAACACCTGCCGTGGTACCATGGAAAACAGCAATGTCACGGTGACACGCTGACATAGACGATCGTAACTAGGATGTTTATGAGGCTCCGAAGGCGAACGGATCCGTCTTACCTCGGATGTAAATAACCGGTTCGAATTATCTTTTCAAGTGAATTATAAATTAATAAAAACGTCATTCAGAGAGCATTATCTCATTGTCCATACGAGTGGTTATTGTTTATCAAGTGGGTTTTTTTTCAAGAGAGTTTTGTAGAATCGTTGACTTGTACTCATATAAATGAGAAAAAATACATTTTTACTTCAGAATATTTAAAAAAAAAACTCAATTTACTTTTTATCTGACCTTTTCGGCACAATTACCATCTCACCAAATGAAGCCTAATTTCACGCCAAGCCAAGGTGTTGAACAATAAATAGGAAGTAAAATTTATTTGTTATACTCACCCGGGCATGAAATGCGGCTGTGGTGTCGAAATACGTCCTATAGTTGGCAGCGACATGCTTTTGTTTAGCAGAAAATTTTAAATTTAATCACCAAAATAGCACCAAAATAGCACCAACTCGATGGCACGTTGTTTTCACCTGCAAAGATCAAATATGCAGATATAATAAGCATAGCCTAGTTCGTTGCAAATCAAGTGTTCCAGTTAAATTTTCCATGATACGAAGTGCTGCACTGGAATAAGCAACATTTAGCCGAATAAGTTATTCGTTTGCCCCTTAATTGGGTCGTCAAAACACCGTAACACAAGACGGCTGCACAAACGGAAACGAAAACTAACTTACCGTTCGACTCTTTCCGGCGTGCACCGGCAGTAAGGAAATGATTTGGAAATTAAGTTCTCCGATGGGTCG
>JXXA01001292.1:0-10073 GCA_000956255.1 Anopheles punctulatus | reverse complement strand
GACAGTAGAAGCCCAGTGCCGAATGGAGCACCCGGCATCGGTGAACAGACGGAACTGATGCAGAGTGAGAGCGTCACGCAAGTGCATGGTGAGGGAGTAGATTTATGGACGTTTATTTCCTTGACCGGTTTCCATACTGACGCCGCGTTTTGCTTTTTTCAGCCGATCCCGCCAACGTGGGATTCTCCAAGGATGCCTGTCGCTCGATGGTGGCCATGCTGGACGCGGACGGCTCAGGGAAGCTCGGTTTGGCCGAGTTCCAGAAGCTGCTGGGCGAGATTGCCCGCTGGAAGGGCGTCTTCAAGCAGTACGATGCCGACCAGAGCGGCCGGATCAGCCCGTTCGAGCTGCGGGCCGCCCTGCAGTCCGCCGGCTACACGCTCAACAATCACATCATCAACATGCTGATGCACCGATACGGTTCGAAGGAGGGCGAAATTTGGTTCGACGATTTCATCACTTGCGCCGTCAAGATCCGCACCATGTTCGGTCAGTCTTTCCCGTGCGATATGTTCCTCCTTTGCGAACGATTGTAACGTTTATCTTCGTTGCCTTTTCTCTCCCACGCAGATATCTTCCGGGCGCGTGACTTAAGCAATCGGAACGAAGCACGGTTCACTCTGGAAGAGTGGATCACGCAAACGATCTACTCGTGAGGGGCAATGCTTACCGGGGGGTTCGGCGGTTGGGCAAAGCTTAATCGTGTCCCTTCAACGTAGCTTTAAGCATTACACGATGTTCTGTGCAAATCTGTGTTCGGTGTATGTTTCCATGCACATTAAAATCATCTCAACACCCTCTCAAGGGTGAAACAAAACCCTGCTTGACTATGGTGAATTTATCTGAGAAAGAATATTTTAAAATACGTATTGATTGTTCGTTCCTTACATCGGGCCAAAACTACTGAAGTACTACCGGGCCGCCTTACCAACGCCACTATTACATACTACAATTTGATAATGTTTCCCAACCTAATTCCATGGCATGCTAGGATTGCGTTTGAAAATGACGAACACGTTCGTCGAAGTAATGTTGTAAATATTTATTGCGATAACTGTGTTATATCTTATTTGTTTATATATATTACAACTTATGTCATAAAAATGGCCATTTTTTCTTCCGGATCCTTTCCGTCTTCACGTGAGATCTTGTCTAAGTCCTGCGTATGATGCTACTGCCCAGCCTACTCATACTCCTGGTGCATGACGTCTGAAAAGAAAAGAAACGGAACGTTACTTCAATACCTTCAACCAGCCCCGCAACCCATACGACCCATTACCGATCGCATGTCGACACTCGGCCGCGCACAGCACGTAATCGATCAGCTCGATCTGAGCCCGGTTCCGATCGTCCACCAGACGCAGCAGCCGGCACAGGATGCGATTGTTGACGTTGAATCCGGACGATCGGAGGGCGTGGCGTAACTCGCGCCTATCCAACGTCCCACTGCCGTCGGCATCGTACAGCCGGAAGACCGTTTCCCACTGATACACGTCCCGCGCCACTGTACGGAACTGCTCATACCCGATCGTTTTCTGTCCATCGGCGATACGACTCATCAGCAGGCTCACGATACGTTCCAGCTCCTCCTGCTGGTGGTTAACGCTTGCCGCTGACCGATCCCCAACCCGCCGGGCCTTTCCAGACCGGCGAGAGCGCTTGAGCCAAAAGCAGGCGCAAAGTTGCAGCACGCACGAGTAAAACTTCCTCAGCGGTGACGTTTGGGCCGCGCGTTTGTGTGCCGGTTCAGCGAGAAGGGACGCGTCCGGTCGGCGGAAGAACTGCTGCCACAGGATGTCCTGCAAACCGGGCGGATCGAGCTGCTGGTTACCGTCGGCCCGATGGTAGAACGCATTCGCCAGCAGTGCCCAGCGCGGCGTGTCGAAGAACTGGCCCCGCTCGGTGATGCGATCGTCTAGCGTTCCAAAGCACAAGATGGCGTCGTTCTCGCAGAGCGTGTTGCCACGTGCGGTGAAGATCCGCAGCAAGTAGTCACCCTCCTCGCCCGGCTCGAACGTCGATGGTATGACCAGATAGAGCCCGGCGTCCAGCGTCAAACGGCAGCTCACTTCACGCGCATTGATAAAGATCGATCCACCGACGATGGCGTGATCGTGGCGCTGGAAGAACTCCTTCGGTACTGGTTTCTGGCGCAGATCTTCGCGCGTCACCCGGTACACGATGAACCCGATCGTCAGGCTCGGCAGTGCGTCCGCCCGGCGATACTTCTGCATCAGCGCGATCACCACACCCGATCCGGTCTGGCCATCCTGCACGTGAACCGTATACTGTGGGTTCGTGGGGAACGTATCGGCGAAGGACACGTTGCCACCCGCCGTCGTGTCGCGTATCCACTGCCCATCGAGTGCGCTCAGCTCCCAACGGTAGCGCTTGGGAGGTTCCGTTCCGCCCGCTTCGCTCTCCTCAACGCTGTGCAACTCCGGCGACAGGTGGCAGACCTCGAGCCGATCGAAATGTTTCATAAAATCTCCCAGCTCAATCCAGAACTCGCCATCATTTTCCAGCGTGAGCCCGATTCGCTTCCGTTCCGACGAGTCGAGAGATTTCCATTCGCGGGATTTATCGCTCCAGCGACCGTTCCACTCGACACCGTTCCCCCACGGGTTTCGGATGCGCAGCAGACGAACTGTGTCACTGTCGCCTAGCAACCCGGGAATGGAGTGCACTTTCGTGATGGAGTACGAGTGTCCACGCAGTAGGCCATCCTTGGTGGCGACGTTTTCACCCGTCGGATCACTCTGTAGGGATTTGAGGAAGAGACATCAAGAATTTCGTTTTAATATCTAGTAGGCTGCAGCAGGCTCAAACTCACCCTGTGAAACCTTACCTTCAGATTGCATGCAAACAGTGATCCCATCTCCGAGCCGCCGCGCAGAATGTCCCACAGCTGCTCCTCCCTGCCGGTCATCTTTTTCGGCTGATAGAACTCCGTCAACCCGCCGGTAAGATCCTGCATCGCTTCCCGTGCCGTTCCGCCGTCGAGCGCACCGTACGTACCGTAGAACTTGGCGTACGCCTTCTCCAGCAGAGCGCTCCAGAACTCGTCCCCATTGGCGGACCGGCCGAACAGGAGATTCCGCCCGCTCGCATCCGTCGGCAGCCGGTCGTCGATCACGACCTCCACCCACTGGCCAAACTCCCAGAAGTGGAAGTGAAAGATGCCCGCGTACTGACCCGGGGCGAAACCGTTGTCCACGGGGAGCACGCGCCGGAAGAGCCACGGGTGGTTGGTGAGGTTGGTGGCGGCCGTCAGCAGCCAGCAGTCGTTCAGGGCACCCTGACAGATGTCCAACCGGGACGCACCGTCGACGAAGAACTTCGCTGCGTTGGAGATTTCCGTCGCCCGGCGCCATCGTACACCGGACAGTTTGGGCATCGCAATGGAGGCGTCCGTCGCGGGAAAGTCCGGATCTTCGAACAGCTGCCGTCCGGCGAGACATTGTTGCTTGAGCGCGTAGAAGCTCTGATGGTTGCTGGAGAGCGAATACGTGGGCTACCATTTTATACGAGGAAATTAAAAAAAAAAAAAACAAACTATTTTTACTCTCTTTTTAACATGCACTCTGCTCCAATTGGTCGTGATGCAACTGGTGCTTGATAATATCACACACACCCACGTGCTGATGACGTGTTTACACAACTGCTGCCATAACAACGACTTACGGTCGAGAAAAATTGTACAATAGTTTATCAACGCCTATTAGATCTACTCCAACATGGTTGACATTGTTGTTAATTGTCGCTAGTAAATATTGCAGCTAATTTTTTGTAATACAGTGGCGGCTAAATTTACAACAACCACAAAAAAACGAAGAAATAACAAAATAGCTTTAATATTTTTTTAACTTTATAAAATCTGTACCAAGATTAACTGATCAAGAATCATATTCAGTAAGGTTTAACGAAAATAACGGAATTCTAGGAAAATTTAAAGCTCAGTTTTTTATTGATTTCGAAGCGTGAATGATTGTCAAATAAGATGAAAGTACAAATTAAAATCACCCTTATCAAACGTACAACAATCGCAAAGTCGGTGACGTGGTGATGCAAACACGCTTGTAAACAACTAGCCACAATGCAAAAAAGCAGCTAGGGGCGTAACAAGCGACCGGGTGAAGTAATTCAAACCATCCATCGCATAACGATGGCGGAAACTGATAAGGGCCGATTGGTGTAACCCTGACCCGGCCAGACGGTGACCTGATGGTGGATGTGACAAAACCAATTCACAGATATGCGAAACCCACATGTATTTTTATGGCTTTCACCTCGTTTTTATTTTTGAGTGTTTGTTCAAAGGTGCTAGGAACCTTAAAAAATGGATCATACTAAACTTGAAATACGAACTTTTTTTTTAATTAACATGATTAAGATTTTAAATATACTTTCCAAGCAACGTCAATTTATGATAATTTATAGTAGATAAAATAGTTATTCACAAGAATCTACAGTAAAGTACAAGGAACTTTCCCTATTACCTCGTCGTTTTCGAAAGTAACCGGCAGAAAGCGTGTGGTGGGTCGTTCGCAAGCGAACTCCTCCACTGACGATTCGGACACGTGGGGCTCAGTCCTTGGCAGCTGTTGCTTCTCGGACGCACACACGTCCGGTTCCGGATTCACTCCCTTCAACGACATCTCCTTCACTTTATCACTGACACGTAAGATTCAAATTTTCACGTAAGTTTGTTCCACTCAACAGGTCGACGCATAACAAGTTCGCAGTGAACTGACAAACCCGGGGGTTAGAACTCTGCACTACGCGAACCGTGATGGTGATACACTGGTTAATGAATGAACTAGCGAAGAGCCGCGTGCTGAATCATATGCGTCTTATCACATAGAACAACTCGCTGGGGCTTCCTTCGCACACAATATTGATTCCCCAAGACAACGGGGACAGGCGAATGTCGTCGCACACGCTGGACCTGGGTCGGAACGTTTGGTGTTACGGCACTTCCGGCGTACTCGCACTATCAGGACCGGACCGGATCACCTTGGAGAAGCTGCGGCGCCCGCTGCTTCGTGTGTCGACCATGAGAAACGTTAAACTTCTAACCGCTGCCGGTGCAGGTTGCATCGCGAAATGCGTACCATATGGAAGGCGTCCGCTATGGGTCCTTCGATTGCGCCTCCTTTTACGATTAACGGTACGGTTTCGCTTTACACTTCACTCGGTTTGTGCGTTTATCGCTTTACGCGGCTTCTTTATTGAAATGAACTGCTATCACACCTTGATCAACTATCATTCTGGCGGCGGTGGTGGAGCTACAGTACGTAACACATCTACACGAACACCTGGTCACTATAAAAAAAATTAAGTATTGAACGAAAAGAAATGAAACATTTAAATAATATGACTTACATGAATTACTTTTAAGACATTTCCGCAAGTTTTGTTTTTATTCGCATATAACAGGAGAGTGTTGTGCTACGCACTGTTGAATCGAATAAGGTGCAACCCAACAGCAATGAAAACAACACCGCAACCAGCCTCGACCACGGTCAAGCACTGCGTTGTTACGCACACACGCAGATATTATGAGCACTAAAGAGATCACGGTTAACCATATGTCTCTTTCAGTGAAGGAGGACATTTTTAAAATGTATTTTTAAGCGTAAAAAAATGTTTTGAAACTACTCTGGTTAGCCTGGTGGCATCAGGATAGATGGATCAATGTTCTGGAATTCAAACAAATACTAGAAATAAAATTTTCAAACAGAAAGCATGGCTTGTGGTTCAACATTTTGTCCTGGGAAAATCAGTGCTCGAAGCAATCCACTCTCTGCTCGAACGAAACACTGCTCGAATGAGGATTTTTTTAAAAAAATTTACAATTTGTCCGTATTCTGGCGATTCTCCCGTAGTGTGTGGTCGAAACCATCTCCCACCGCGTTTGTTTTTCTCTTTCTGCATCTCTTTCGCACGATTGTCATCACCAGCGATACCTGTGAATGTTTGCATGAAATTGCATTTTCTTGCATCTCGCTCTTTCGCTACACCTCGCTCACGGTAGCTCGACACCCAGCGCCTGTGGAGGCTGGACAGACTAATCGAATTGAGTTAGTATGACAGTTTGTGGCAGCTGTCTGTTTTGACAACTGGCGATGTGTGTGTGTGTGATCCAGGAAAAGTAGACGTGTAAGTGGTCCGCTGCGGGATTTCTGCCCGAAACCATTGAATTTTCCTCGTTCCGAGTCGAATCGATGCAAAACTGGTGCAAAAAGTGTTTCAAACGTGCCCGTTCCGTGCGCTGTGAGTAGAGTTTACGAGAAAGTAGTTGATTGTACCGAAATAAAATCGCGTTTTCCGAGCGCAGCTTCGCAATGGACGCGCACCATTTTCGCCCTCGAGAAAACCCCTTTTTACTACACTGCCGTGTGTGCGTATGTTGAAATGGAAATGGGGGAACACGTATTTCTACAGCTAGCGGAATGGGGCTAGCCATTTTTAGGAGGTCCCTCGGAAAACTGGGTGCAAATCGTGTATTTAGTGTGCGTGTACGAGGAGTGAATGTTTGTGCGTACGCTCGTGTGTGTGCGTATGTGGTGCTTGGTGGTCTCTAGTGCATAGAAATCAGGCTCAAACGGCGACGTTTTTTGCAAGGCATTTTCATGCGGAATTACAGCTAATTACAACGCCCCATCGAAATGGGGAAATAACTTCAGCCGGAATCGAAGCAATGAAACATTCTCCGTCCCCGTGTGTTATGTTGTTGTGAGCAACGAGCTCTTCTTCTTCATCTTTGCCTGCTTCACACAACCCCGGGGAGAAGAAGAAAAACTCACCTTCGTTTTCCCGTCTTCGAGACAGGCTTTCTTCGTTTTCTTTTGCTCCTAGCACTTTTATCGTCCTATCTCCCTCTCTCTCTTTCGCTCTACTTTGGTATCACGCATTCGCGATCTCATTCGCGCTACAGGCGCCGTTTCAGTTTTCTCACTAGCAGCGTGTGTGAATGTGTGTGTGTGTGTTTTGTGGGAACATCACTTAGGGTAGAGAGAAGAAAAATAAGAGGAAACCTCGCAGGTAACGGAAGTAAACGAAGCACAAGAACTCCTTGTTCCCCCCATTGCCTCACGACCGTCAGAGAACACGGCAAAGAAGAGTTTGCAAAGGAAATTGTGTGCATCTCATCGTGTGCGCGCGTGCGTGTGTGTGTGCCGTGGTCGTCATACGTGCATGTGTGAGTGAAATGTGAGCAAATGAATGAAATGTACGGGATGAGCTTGCAAGCAAAAAATGGTCTCGATTTTGTGTGCCCGGTTAATGCATATGTGTGTGTGTGCATCAGTGTGTGCGAAGTATTGGAAAAGGGGAGCACAGAAGAGGTTGTGAAAAGCTGAGGAGAGACCAGGAAAACCTGCAGCGAAAAAAGCCGCACAAACAGTGTTTGCACTGCTGGTGTTGTGTGTGTGTATGTGTGCGTGTGCGCTTGACAGCTCGTGTGTGAATAATCGCGGCTTAGCGTTCTATTTTTCGCAAGTACGGGTGTGTGTGTGTGGGTTTCATAGGAGCGCGCGTTGGCTTACCGAGCAGACAGGGAGAGATTATAATTTTACAAACAAATGGTGCGATATGGTGCGGCGCTTTTGCGTTTGTTCGTATGTATGAAATAAAAGGAAAAAAAATGCATGCATCGTTGATCACCGAGGCGGTAGCGACGACGATGACGAAAACGATAAAGGTGTGTGTGCGGTGAATACACGCACACTACGAAAATGGACGGGGCCTAGCCTAATGTGTCTCTGCAAAGGCAACGGTAGCAACAGTAGGCGCTCGTGCAGCTCGAGAAAGGGTGTAGGAACGAATGTAATGGAAAAGAAACTCACGCTCACCTCATCTCTTTCTCACCAGTGCCTGTGGCGCTTGTTGGCATAGACCCACATTGCGGGGATGCTGGTGCTGTGTGCGTATACGTCGGTCTACCGTTGACTTTTTCCTCCCCCGGTGAACCCGTGGGCTGCGGATGTGTTGGTGCGATGCGAGAGCGGAGAATTCACGTTGATAGTGAGCAAAACATACGCCGCCTGTTCGCCCCAAGGGCGGGGATGGATCGACGAAAGGAAATCGATCACTGAGGGGGGGTGAGCGGGGAGGGGAAGTAGCCTACTTGACCGGTCCAGCATAAGGGGTCGCTGCAAAAATTCGCAATCTAACAGCAACAACACACGAAACGATCAATGCTCGGTGAGCCGAGGCCCGAGCGAGAGTGTGAGAAGATTTCGCAGCTCACCTCACCGCGTTCGCTCGCTCGCTGTCTGTCGTCATCGAAAAACGGGCAACGGGTGCCTGCCCGACCGATTTTTACTCCCTTCCGGATCGATAGTGGAGTGGAGCACACGGATTATCAGCAGCCCAGTCAGCTTGCAAACAGCCAGCAAGAGGAAAAAGTAAACACGCGGCGTTTGATTGTGGGTTTCGGTTGGTTTTTGGGCAGCAAAAACACTCCATCGAGTCAACAGCACAGAACTGTTTTTTACCTGACCAAGTGGAGTGTTTTTCCTTTTTGGTGTGTGTTTGTGTTGCTGTGATCTTTTCGATGTGTGTGTGTGTTTGCGGGTTTACCTGTATGCATTAGAGCAAAACCCCCAGCCGATGAGGGAGCATCCAAGTGTTGCACCTTTAGCAATATTACATCTTTAACAGTAGGCTATGAAACATAAGAAAGCCCGAGATCGAAATAGATAGCGATAGAGAGATAGAGAGAGTAGATTGATCTGGGTGCAATTTCCAATGTAAATTGCACTTCTCACGGGGATCGAAAGATGTAAATGCAAAAGGATACTGTAGGCAGTGTCCTTGTTCGCCTTGTTCCTCGAATGTCTCCATGCGGAAGCTTGTATCAAAATCCTCACCGTGTGTAGGTTTGTGCCAAAATAACAACAAAAACAACAACATCATCAACCCCTATAACCGAACGTCGTGAAAGCGTTGGAAAACAGTACGCGGGTGTGCGCGCGTGTGTGTGTGTGCCGTGGAAAATCTGCAATTCTAATGCCGGAATCACCGAAACGAGAGCAACAGATAGCAGCGTAAACCACCCAAACGGCAGGGGTGTATTTCCTCCTAGCCGGATGCATTCGCAGGTAAATATTCGTTACACCTTTTTTCTTCTTTCATTTGGGCCGGTAATAACACAGTGAAAAGTTGGAACACTCTGGGAGGGGTGTAATGGGTTGGGAGTATATTTATAGTAAAAAAAAAAAAAACAGATGGACGGTGGCTGCCGGGGAAACAGAAGTGTCCGGGTTTTTGCCACACTAACATACGCACAATGATGAGCTGCTGGGAAGGTGTGGAAGTTTCAGTCTTGCGAAGAAGGGAAGGGAAGCGCCAGAAGGGCCAATTTTTTGGGTTTTTGCTTGTCACCAAGAAACTGTATCCTTTTCGTAACTTTTTTTAAACATCAAACACGTAGGACAATTTTATTCGCACAGTGGAGAAATGGTAGCAATCCTCCATGTGGTATTTTACGTGAGGAAACCAGCTCATCCAGCCGTACAAAAGGGGTCATGCCTTCCATCGCCCACACTCACACATGCACGATGTCACGATACATTTCTCCCGAAATGTCCATCCCCCGTGCACAACGGTACAACGGTCGCCCATGTGACTTGGAGATCTTCCCACGCGTTTGTTTTCTTTTTGGCTTCTCTTTCATTTAGATTGCGGTCTTAATTTTGTGAACTCGCTTCTCGGTCCCTAGGCGCGCCCGTTGTTGCCGCCAATCGTTTCAGACATCCCACTGGGTAATGGGGTGTTGTAAAGCAATATTCAATATTTAATTTAAAAACATGCTGCTCCGGCTGTGTTTACCTCAAAGAAAATGAAATTTTACTACAAATTAGAAAAGGTAATTTAACCGGGGGAATCCTCCTTCGCAGTCGCTCTTACCGGGTGTGTGTGTGTGTGTTTGTGTTGCATCACGCCGTTTTCATCGCTGCCGTCTCTCGCCCTTTTTTTGTTTTTGTTTTTCAAATTTCACACCCCAAAAATACGGACGGGGGGTTCCGTCGTTCGGCTTTGGCCGTATCCCGACCTACATTCATTTA
>JXXA01001262.1:0-10116 GCA_000956255.1 Anopheles punctulatus | reverse complement strand
GTGTAACAACATGCTGTTATTAAAATATGATAAATAAAGTACGATTTTCTCACATACGCATTCGCTGAACTTGTTTATAATTTAATACAAAATGGCAATTTTTGTTTATGTATAGTTTGTAACTATTATAATGTTTAAATGTGTGGGGAATGTTGTTATTTTATTCATAAAAAATTAGTCCTCGATATTTATGTCTTGTAACGAGCCTAAACTTAGTGTGTATTATTTTTAGCACACCAAGTTTCGCCCGTTTAAATTGTTCAGTTGTAACAAACAAGTTTCGCTGAAAAGCAAAAACATGAAAATGCCAACCTGGTTGCATAATTTCGTCTCAGTAATATATATCAATCAATACACCTCATCCCTCTTTTCGCAAACAAATTTTTAAACCATCGCCTCCGGATTCGAGCGAAATCGTCGGTACGTCAGGAGGCCAAAGCTGCACACGCTCGTGAATGTCCCGGGGCGTAAAAACGAGGTTCGGAAAGATTGTTTTAGACAAACTCGCGGTGATCCGACTCACGTTCCTTGCCTCGCAGATGCCGATGCCGGAAAATTGCCCTGCTCAGGCTGTACAGGATCGGGGCGAGGCTGTGTTCCACCTGTTCATGCGAAAAGGAAGAATGACAACGTGTGCGTTTTCCCTTTCAATCCCTTCCTTTCTGCACCCCACACATCTATCTTTGTCTCTCTCGGTTTCTCTCTTCTTTTCTGGAGTTGAGTATCCGATGTCAGTCGAAACGTTTCTACTACTTCTCCGTGTAACCCTCCACGCATAGTCATAGCAGGGTGGTGTTGTGTTTTCCCCATCTCACGCGATTGTTGTTGTCAACTTGATTTTTCATCGTTTCGTCAATGTGTGTGTGTGTGTGTGTTTGGGTGTTTGGGTGAGCAATTCACCGAAAAAATATACACTGGTAGACATCACCCGCTTCCTCGTTTGGAATGGAGCCAAACAAAGGTGGGTAAAAGCGAGTGATACAAACGGAAGATTGTTGCTTGACTCGATGGCGACGGCGAGTAAATGGTGAATTAATTCATTTTTCCCTAACCATCCAGGGCTGCTGATGGGTTGAGACCAGCGCGATGCCTGGCGGCAATACGCCAGCAAACACGATGTTCGTACCAGTGCCAAATGCGAACAAATAGCTCCAGAGCTTTGGTTCATTTGTTGCATAATTTACCTGCTGGATGGGTGGCAATTAGCGGATGAAAGGCAAATGACGCCGCCCGGTGGGATGTTGTTGCGTGAGACAATTACTGTGAAGTTCACTTTCACGCCAAAGTCGTTTACGGCAAGACGAGATGGTAGGATCTGCCTTATCCTTAGCCAAATCTTCCGAAACCTGAAGTGGGCAGTGCACGTTTTCTGCAAGGAAACTTCCTACAGCGCGGTTTTTCATTTTGCTAAATTACGTAAGAAGCTTAATATATGTTGAATGACGCTCCAGGAAACTCATAAAGCCGATCGTCCGCCACAGGATCGTTCGTTTAATCTCTTTATAAAACGACACCGACGCCGTAATGGTCGCGTTGAAGATAATTGAATGAACCATGAGTTAATCTTGTTCGCAGCACAGTCTTAGGCTCATAAAACCATATAATGCCGCAACCGGCGGCGCATGGGCTTTCCCTTCTATCGAACATTTCCTCCGTGGTCGACTTGTCACGGGCGGCGACATTTATGGACAGGAGCATCGTTGAGCGCACCGTTGTTGAAGCGATGATCTCACCGCTTGGGAACGACTCGTACACAATCCCTCGCAACACGCATCGGCTGCATCCCAATGGGGCTTCGTTCTTTCTTCCGCAAACGACAAAACACAAGCCATTCTAGCGGACCGGTCGCACCAGTGGTGGATTGGAATCGATTCCAGCAAGCGCTAGTGCCAGCAGCTCGCATGGACGCCATACGTCGGGTAAGTACAAATGCATGATTTGAAGTCATTTGCAGTCAGCCCGTTGCGAACGATGGCTGGAAGGGGGAGGGGAGTTTGCGGGATAGTCGCTGCCTCAAGGACTCGAACCTCAAGGCTCAAGCAATGGTGATGATGTAATGGATTCTTTTCTGCTGTTCAGCCACCACACCGAACGCTCGAGGAAACGTACGGAATGAAAGGCAAATCGACGGGCTTCTCGAGCTCTTTCTCTTCCGAGGCTGGTGGGTATGCCTCGTGCCACGACTTGTGACTACTGGCAGTGGGCTGTGCATATCACCCTCAGCTGCAGCACGTGGCACTGCGGGTGAGTGGAGCTTCTGAATAAGTTATTTTAACTATCCTACCCACTAAGAACCGTCGTACGTGTGCTTAGGCTTTTCTCAAGGAAAAGAGAGCGTTTTTTCGAGAAGGAGGAGCACAATCAACAGTCCGGTTCATGCCGCTGTCTGCTCTGTCCCCGCTCTGGCCTCTCACAACATTTCAATTGTAACGATTCTTTCGGCGAATGTCACCTGTCCGCCTCAAAGGCGGCCAAGCGTTGTCTACTTTACGGCTTGCCTACCTTGCAGGCGCATGCATTGCTCCGCGTGATGGAACGTTACGATACACGTTTACGATACGACTAGCTGAAACCTTCGTCAAACGATGCAGCCGGCTAGACATGCCCGTGCCCTGTTGTCAGTGGCAGGCAATGGTAATGACTCCTGCGCACCGGACGTCGATTCCATTCCGTCGACGAGTAGACGCTTTTAACCGGTGGCAGACATCCAGGCTCGAAAAGCAAATCGTGTGGAAAGGAACGGGCGATTCAGTGCTTCCTTTTCGTTGTGGTCGGTGTGCGGTCTACGATCGACTTGCGAAATTGAATTGAAATAAGTATGGAAACGTGAGTGCCATGCAGCACCAAAAGTCAGGCCCCACGAAGAGGGATACCATATTAATAATTTATAGCAAATAATTTACAGCACGCCGTAAGTGAACAGGCCCTGCCTCTCGTGTGGCGTTGCGAGTGGAACGACCGCTGGAAATTGATGATCAGTCAAGGGTGTGATGGATAGCTTACCATCCGGATACATCCACAGGGATCGTGGTCAAACGACGGAACATGTCCCTCCACCAGTTGAGCTCACACAAAGAGCGCATATAATAGTAGTAGGCCAATACGGCCAAAGGGAGCGAGAGCCTGCCGTGGTACGGACTGGTGACTAATGTCTGTTACCGCTTTATAATGCTTGAATAGTTATTTTATGAATTTTGTAGCGAGTAGGAATTTCTAAATTTATATGTTAATGCAATCACATCAACGCTTAACTACGTGCGATGCAAATGACATAAACAAGTATTCATGAAAGTTGTTTTTAATGGCGCATTAATTTGATGTTCGTTTTTACTCTATTGGGACAATCGACCTACAAAGTGCTATAAAGCTCTTTATATTTGTCTGAATAACAAATTATGAAATACATAATGCACCAATATTGAATTATATTTCATTCCACAGCCTAGAAACATACCAAACACATCCTGCTACAAGTGGATAATATACGTAACTCGTCTAGCCGATGTCATTGTTTAGCACAACATGCCGGCACTGCTTGGCCAAATGCAAATTTCCCGTCCCATAGTTAGACAAACTTTACCGACACTTCATAACATACCCAATTTAATCAGCGTCATCATTTCCTGGCATCCTTTGTGCGAAGAACGGAAATGTATGTGTCACGGCTGCCCCGTTCGTCAACCCGTATTCAGTTGCTTTGTTTACTTAGTCTGTCCCAGCCCAGCCAGTGCATTCCGCCACACACTTGGCTCTGTGCTTCCGGAAGAATTGGGTGCGGTTGGTGAAACTTGCCTAACAATTTTCCTAATTTGCACCCTCTCATCCACCTTCTTCAGTTGACTGAGCGATATGCAAACCCAGTTAAGATGTGATATACGCCTGGTCGTGCCAAGTAGGCGTCGCGAATGCAAACAAAGCTACGGCGACCTGTGGGGTTCTGGCTGTTTCAAGTGCATTTGCGCGTATCGTTGCCAGTCCTACCGGTGCGTCGGATTACTTCGTTAGAAGAGAGCAGAAAAATCAAGTCAAAGATGAAAAGGGCATGGAACGTGTGCTTGACAAATCCTCCAAAATATGCCTGCTCATAACGAGGTCTGGAGAGTCTTTTCGCAAAGCAATCATTCATCATCCTGATGGTACATGAATACACAAACGCGAGCGTACACGAATACCTGAGCGGGTACTTATTGCCACCCCTTTCAATTTCAACCGCAGCCGGTTCCGGCACGCCTTACGCTGTTACCTTCCATCACACGAAGGATATCATTCAGAAACGCTTCAATCATCGCACTTGGAGCGCTCTGTTTGCTTTACACGAACGCTTGGAAAAAGAAACGTTTTTTTTCTTTTATTTTTTTTTGTAAGCAATATTGTAGGGTCGATATGAATGAAACAAGCATCCTGTTAATGAATAGGAAGCACGAATCATTGCAGTTTGTCAGTAAGCCTCTTATCTAACATTCGCAAGAATGTGACGTACGTACGCTTGGATAAGGTGAGAAAAACAGAACTAATAACAATACACCCCTGCGCATTACACCGAAATTGTCAACCAGACGAATTTGCCGCATGCACCACTGTATCATTTAATCCTATTAGCAGGCATTCAACTAGGATGTTATGACATGGGATTTGTCGGCGTGAATAAACAATTACTTACATGTACGAAAACATTAATCGCAGATTGTCTGACTGAAAAAAAATCAAACAATTCCGAAGATTTGTTCGTGGAGGCCGCATAAACATATGTTCCAACGAATTCCAACATTTATCGCAATCGCGTACAGATTATAGTGTGACAAAACTTAACATCATCAGTAATAAGTATTTTTCCTTCGTGTGTGTACTTATCGTCGCCACTAAGTAGATGGTGGGGGTCAAATATTGAGCGCTCGAGCTGCGGCTACATAAAAATCACCGATTTTCCTTTTCGAAATCCGTACACCTCCAGCGTTGAGGAAAGCTCGGTAACGTTGGACGAGCTGACCATGGTTAGAAACACGCGATTTTTATCATTTGAAATAGGTATCGTAATCGTACAGCTTTTTACAGAGCCCACCACCGTAAAATAGGTGATCTCCTCGTTCAGATCAGCATCCGCCTGGTAGGTGATTGTAAGCGTTAGCTGCTTCGGCTCATTTGCAGTAACATTTTTAAAGCCCATCGTTTCTATCAAAGCATCGCCTAAGGAAAGATGGGCAGTGAGAATAGCGTAACAGGCAGTCGATATGTAACTTTCACGACATCTTACCCGCTGCACGATTTCCAAAGCCTACATTGCAAACACTGGCGGCCAACGGAATGGCTAGCAGCGCAACACAGACGTGTACGATCGGTCTAGCCATGACTTTGATTTGTCCAACACTAATCCATCCCGCGGATTGTGTTCAAGAGTTGTACCATGCACGCCTTTCATTTCTTATCAACTTATCAGCTCGGGTCAAACGAAACAAGTTGCAAATAGAACAGTATTAGCAGCAGAATGTGATGGGTGATTATAACACGATTGCTTGTCGGTGAACACGCGGCTGGGACTGACGCTAGCGAAATAAGTTGCCCAATTAGTGGCCAACAAATGTGCGGTCTTATTCTCGCCTCAAAAGGTTTGGTAGGAGCAGGTTAGGGCTTTCCCTTGGCTCTTGAGCACGTTTTGTCAGCCTACTAGTACACACCCATTAGTAGAGCCGTAGCCGTACTCTCGTTAAGGAAAATCAGCATGGTATCGTTAGAGTGCTATGTGAAGCACTCGTCGAGCAGGAAAATATGAGACATCTCTGAAAAATGCTTTGAACGTTTGTTACTGAGCACCAGGCTGAGTTTCAGACCTCCAAGGAATATATTTATACAAAGCATTGGTTTAAATTTTCCACAAAAATGCATATCGAAAGCGTATAGAGTGTTTAGTGTGTACAGCAATTTGATATTGATTGATCCACTTACCTCCGGAATGTCATCCGGCACCTTGCCCATCCAAGACAACGACAATATCGGGCAGTCGCATCTTGTGTTGGAGTTTTTCTCAAAATGCAAATGCATGATGTGCTGGGTTTGACTCACGCGTACGGTACTGCACCGCCCCACATGCAACACATAAACACGCACACACACACGCACACACACAAGTTCCCCGGCGAGTCACTTAACGAACGATTCACGACATTCACGTATGCTCGGAAAACCCGAATGAGGAAGAGCTCCTTGTTCTACGAATCACTAACTACACGGATTTCGCTAACTACCAGCTGTACGTCGGCCACTTCACCGGGATTTATTTGGATGGCAGATTTGCTTTAGTGATGAAGCACAAAAAAAATCGAAAGAGAAGGAAAGGTTATAAAACACTTGTCACAAACTGGTTGAACACGAGAACTGCGACGGACAGAACTGGAAACACAGATATCGCGCGTCGAGCAGTATGTATGATGAATCCGTATCCTGTTGGAGCAAATCCTATGGCACCGGATCTGTCAAATGTCACCGATGGTTACTGCGCCGCAAGCATACTGAGATGTACTGAGGATAGCTGACATGTGAACACACAAGGTGCCAGCAGCTGTTCGCAGCGGCTGATCGTAGCAGTCATTATGTCATCGTTTTGTTTATATCCACCGCGGCTCACTTATCACTTTCACCGAACGGTCGTCGGCACTGAGCTGCACCATCTTGTCAAAAATGCACGAGATCTGTTGAAAGCGAAAACGGGCCGCATTGGTGCGAACCGGTAACGACAAACCATTGTCAATCGTGATTGGCAACGCATGTCCGTGCCCTGTCCGCTCCATCTAGCCCGTACACCCGACGCCACATGCAAACGTTCGGCAACCTTCATCGGCTCTATTTTCAGCCAAGCGTCGCCGCTAAACGTCAATGTCAAGGCACACGGTAGCAACTCGGCTGCGTTCTCGGCTAGAGGGAAGCTATTTTCGCCTCTGATCGCAACCACCCACCTGGCTAGGATGGAAGCTAGGCGACGGCTTTCATCTCGCAGCAGCTGTTTTAGGGTCGGTTTTTGCTACTGCTTTGGCGGGCAGCATCTTTACGGATGATAGATAATTCATCATTGATCGTTTGTGCACCACAAATTGAGGAGTGCAAATTAGCTACAAGTACACGAGCAAATGACAAACGTTGTCGTTTTATTAAACACAGCCCGACCGCGAATTCAGCATCTCGTAGGTTTAGGGATTAATTTTGAAAATTACTGAGCGGGTAATTTTAGGTGTTAAGTTTCATGTTGGGAAAATAAATGTTGGTTAAGCTACGAAGTTGCTGGAATAATCGTAGCAACTATTTTATGTAATTACAATTAATATTGTGTTCATTAACAGTTTACAATAATCGCTTTTATTATTTGTTGTAAAGTAAAACAAATCATATTAGGCGAATTTTATCCTAAAGAATATTTTTCACATAGCAAACATAATGAAGTTCGACAAACGAACGTCTTTTATATTCTAGCTAGTCGATGCTAACAATCGTAAACTATTGTAGAAGCATTGTGCCATATTTCGGTAGCGTTCTGCGACCATTGAAAAGCAAAATGTAAAAAATACTCTCGTTTAGTTTATCTTCATCTTCATCCGTTCTTCTCCATCTATCGACCATTATGCCGTCGCGAGGTTACTTTCATAAAACTTTCTTCTGTTCCCAGTCGATAGCTACGCAACTTCTGGCACAGCTTCATCCCGGTAAAGTTGGCGCAAGCAATAGATTGGCTAATGCGATACTTTTTTATCCGGAACAAGGAAGCGGGAAACGAAAAGATGCCGGGGACTGAAAAGGACACTTTTTTAAGCGTAGCGTGTCCCATCCATTCATTCCTGCTGAGTTTAGAGATAGCGAGAGAGAGCCCCAATTGGTCCACTGGTCTCTTAATTAAATCGGTATGCAAATTACAGAAAAATAAGGAAACCAGGAACCGTGCAGTGTGCCGGATGCTCCTATTTATTATCCTAGCCCATTGCAAAACTGCTACACAAGCTTGAGATGAGATACCATGCGGCTCCATCGTTTGAAGCATGATCATTAAAATGAAATATAAAGCCTTAAAATGAAAGCCATATTCGGTCAGTTCGCTTTGGACCAGGAGTGCAACCCACGGACAATTTTATATTCGAGAGGAAAAGCTCAATTTCTCGCCTACATGCTCCAGTGTGTTATTTTCTGTCAGCATACGCGAAGCCCTCGACGTCTAGAGTTCATCAGCCGCTGGAGAAGCCAACACGGTGCCGTAAAAAGCAGTTTGTGTGTGTGTTTGTGTGGGAAAATCGACCATCCAGCACGTGGTGTCATCGAATGAATAGCGAACCGGAGTCGATATCATTTTCCAACACAATCGACTGCTCCGTCTGTAAGAAGGTAGATAAGAGCAAGCGTAAAAAGTAATACCTCTTCGAAAGAAAAAAAAAATATCACATGTTAGCATCTGAAAACGAACAAAACCTCACAACTTTTAATTGTATTTGTTACACCGCTTTCTAAAAACCACACCCAGCAACAATATTTCGTCTGCATAGTACCGACTTGCATTCGTTAAATTCGATTGTGCTTCCTTCAATCGACCAATCGCACGAAAGTCGATGCTTTTCCAACGTCAAACAACACCACATAGGTTTTCCAGCCCCCTTCACCCTATCTCGTTGGGCGTCGGAACGATGTATCGGTGCACAATCGATACAACGTCGGATCGCGTTAGGTACGGAGGGTGAAAGCAACGTCCAAGACACCGGTGCGGCCGGAGAAAAGTGACATACCTATTCATCGCAATCACCCTTCCCGGGTGGAATCGGTTTGAAGCAAAGCTTCAAACGCTTGGTTGCGCTGTAAAGAGTAGCAACAAAGAGGTTCAATCCAGCGCTTCCATTAATGCACGATAAAAGCATCGACACATCGACCCCTGCAAGGAGTTTGTGAAAAATCGCTAAACGACCTCGCACTAACGATAAGAATAATTTTACGAATAACTGGCGCGCTGTCTGGCCCTTTGATGGAAGACAAAGCGGTGTAAGAGATCATTAAGGTGCGGTTCATTCACGTTAAAACAGTGAAGTAACTTTTGCAATTAAATATTTGTAACTAGATCTCTAAAACCAGCTCGATTAAACATAGTTGGTATGGCAGTACAGTTGGATCATGTTTAAAAATTAACTTATCATTTTTCATCAATCAAGAACACATTAACAAATGAGCACGCGTTGTAGATTGGATTTGCGGATTCACGAGGAGATCACGGACCACAATCGAACGAAATTGAAAAATAATTTTATAAATACCATAATGGTGGAATAAAAATTGACTCGTCTCGATCGCAATGATTGATTCCTTTTGAATCGCTTTCCTTTCACCGACGAACTTCGCGAATGACTAGCGATTTATATCCATTCGTGCACGATCCATTCGTTTGGACAAACTTAACACGACGTTCCTCCCTTGTCGAAGGAAGCGGGTCAGCGTTACAGGCCGAATTGATTGATCGCTTAGCATAATTACAGATACACCTCGCTGATACCAACAACGCCACAGCGGACGAAGCAAGTAATTATGAAGTGAAACATACTATCATACTATCGGCACGCGTTTCAAACAACGAGCAGAGGTCGAACGTTGAAACGCCTGTCTGTAGCATGAATGTTTAATGCGGGTTGAGGACACCGAAAAAAGAAAAAAAAAACCCACGCAAGTCTAACAGAATCGCTTTTCAAGCGTCAAAAATATCCCACTAAAAGTGGAAAGGACCAAAGCGTATCGTTTTTCCTCAGCCACAAACCTTGACACGCTGTTGCGGTGGTAGAACACAACCATCGAGCACACCAACCTACTTCCATATTTCGTCCGTGCGCCAGTTTGTGATTGTGCAGTATTTTGTGCAGAAAATTAAAAAAAAAACACCCCTACCCCATGCATCCCTGTATGGTTTGATCGTATCCTAACGCAGGTTTCCCTGGTGTCCGAACAGTGTCAAACAAGATGCTTGGCGTTGTTCTTTTCGTCGAGCGTACTCCTTTGGTACTTTGCACACAGAAGCTAGCAAATCCACACGCCGTCCCATGGGTAGCGGGCGAAGATCCGTTGTTGTTCGGTTGTGTTGACAAGCTCTCACAGTCAGTGGTCAGCATT
>JXXA01001260.1:0-35998 GCA_000956255.1 Anopheles punctulatus | reverse complement strand
AGGCGAGAAATTGGTTGCGTTACTGGAAAACTCCAGGGCCTTGTTTGTATAATTTTAAATGATATCAACACGTGATTTGATAGGCATGATTTATAAGCAAACGAAAGCGAACAAAACTTGCCTCCCAAAGTGCATCGTGTGGCGAGAGAAAAAAAAAATCGCACTTGGAATTCGACGGCCCGCCGCTAGTGCTCGCTTGTGCTCTGATTTTCATGTACCACCGGCATCTATCAGAAGGTGGTGGCACAAGGTGCAGGTCGTCGGATCGAACAAGCGATCATTTCGGTCGGTGGAATGCAGGTCGAATGTTTTCCACTTCTGCACCCTAAATACGCGCCCGGCCAGCCCGGTACAGTATTAGGGAGCAAGCAAACAAATCCAAACCTGGCTCATTATTCCGCTTGATGGAGATGCAAACGAGGGGCCAGGGAGGGGAGAGCGAGAGAGAGAGAGAGAAGTGAACTCGAAAAAAGGGCAAAAACAATTTACCCATTTCGTAGGCTAATTCGTAGCGCAGAGTTAATCTGTTTCGCCTTATACGCGGAGCCTCGCAGGAGCTCGTTTTGCAAATCGAGCGACAGACGCGCGTCTCGGCGGATCCTGTGGCAGGTTGGCCCGCGGTTTCGGTGGCTCTCACGTGGCGCTGCTCGAACATCCAACACCAATACCGGCTACCCGGCCGTTGGTGTTTGTGGTCGCAGTGCATTCCTGCGACGGCTGCTGCTGCTGCTGCTGCATTTGTGCGATATTTATGCAAATATGTTGGTTTGAAGCCAACATATCGCTACAGACCACAGCGTGGTTGGATAAGGCCCACCGCACCATGCCAGCGCGCTGTTGTGGTCCACGTGTCGCGGTAAATGGGCAATCGGTTCCAATTACCGTCCGTCCCGGGCCCACCGTCAGCCCTCGGGGTCTATCGGGTGAGAGGCGGCATGCACGGATGTCCATCCTTGCCGGTGACACGGGGAGTTACCGAACCGCAAAGGCAAATCAGACGCATGCCGTCCATTTCTGGACACTGACTCCGGTATTGGTATTTAGGTTAGGGGACCGCTTTTTTCCATCCAAACCACTGTTGGGATCGCGGGAGAGATGCATATGGAAATAGCAATTATTACATGACCAACGCCACTACCACGGCGCGCAGAAAACCGCATCATGCTGTCCAGCTGGGGTGTACGCAGGGTGACAGAGGGAGGGAGGGAGGGAGGGAGAGGGATCACTTGCTCGCGTGTGCTCCCGGTACCCAAGTGCACAAACACAGAGTGATAATTAAATTGTCAAGCAGTGCTGTTTCAGCCTTCTGTTGATTTCAGCGATCGAGCAAAGCCCGTGTCTGTCGGTTGCGATTAGGGAAAGCCCCCTATCGCTGGGGCACCTTCCCATAAATCACCGGCCCGTCGCTGCGAGCGGAGAGAACGGTCGGATTCCGTTCCGGTAGTGATTAGATGTCGTTAGACTTTCACGCCCCATACGCTTAGCCTACTGTGGTGGCGTGTGCCTCCAGTGATGGCAAATTTATTGTACTCTTTTCGCCGTTGTTTCGGGCCATTTTTCGCACCGGCGATCCTGGCGATCGATGGCGCTGACGGTGATCACGTACCGGGGTGGCGTCGGCAATTCACACTTGCCAGAAAGTGTATAATTATGGTCGTAGGGCGGCGACGACGCCACAAACTCCCCACCGGGACCTGTCCGAGACTAAGGCAAGGCTGGCCTACCGATTTTGGGCGTGGATTTGTTCCGTGAGCGGCTTAACATCGCCGAAAGGGAGCATACGTTTTTCTTTTTCTTTTTTTCACAGCGAACGTTGCTGATAATAGTGCGCTTTATCAAGCCGAGCCGTATGGGGTTGTGTTAATGTGAAACTGTCGCTACTACGCGCACAAATAGCAACCGGTATAAGCGCGGCTTTTCGAATTTAATAAATTGTAATTATTATCTTCACGTGTTGCATGCTGCAGCCCGTGTAGATGGTTGCCCCGTGGGGAAGTGCGCGTTGCTAGGCGGAAGCGTTAATCGAGCGAAGAAAAATGTTTGGGGCAGAATATTCGTTCCAAACAACTACTGCACTACTGCCGCCAAGCGACAATTTGCCCACCGGGCTTCGCTAGTAGACTCGCCAGCAAGATTTATCATCCTTGCATCGGTGATTAACGCCGGAGGCACACCAAATCGCGCCACAAAATAAAGATATCGTTCCAAGCGGTCGGCGCTGGGAGCGTGCCTGCTTTGGTGGCGTGCAAAATCGGTGAAAGTGTGCAGCATTTAGTTAAATTTGGCTGCTAAGCTGCCAAGGAAGCGTGCCGGGCGAAGGATTTATTTAGCCTTTCTGTTACCGGCACGCTAATAACGATCAATAGGTAATGCCCGCGAGAGTGGCCCAAGCAGCTACCCTTCTAAAACGGTTCGGAAGCTTGATTAAATGTAGCATAAATTCCCCCACCCCTGCGCTACTACATGGCCAGCGTGGATAAACCAAACTAATGCTAATCCCACGCACGCAGTAGGAAACATTTGTAACGCTTCCAGCTATTTATATTCAACCTGTACCGGTTGTTTAAGTGTTTGCTTCTGTGGTTGGTTCAGGCATATATAGAGACAAAAACAAATTTCTTTTAAAATATATAATATCAGTGATCCGATACTGTTTTTGATACTAATTTGTGCCTAATCTGACTTTGAATATATTGACAATAGGCTGAAAAATTATATTCTTTTTTGCAAAAATATGATTCAATACAATTTGCGGTATTTTAAGAACAATGAATCCTTGAAAAAGGCAAGTCTTGAAGAATTGTTACATGGTCTATTTATTCTATTTGACATGAAAAACCCGGAATTATAACACAAGATTGCTTACTTTAGTTGTATGGAAACAAATATTTGAATCATTTTTGACCTTCAAATTTGAATTGTTGCAACAAATCTTCAACGTCATGCTAGCTTTCTCTAGTGTGGAAATGCAACCTTCTAATAGAAACTCTGGGTTCTGGGTTCTTTATAACACATCAAGGTTTTATTTTAATTTTAACCATATCATGCACTGGAGAACATACTGTGCATTAGAGTCATTCTTTGGAGTGTCTTTTAACTCCTGTGAGGAAAAATTAGTTTAGCAAATGATGGCAACAGACATTAAGTCGTGTCGTTTGTTACTCTCCGATCGAACTGTTCGTCCGGTACTAATTGGAGGATACATTAATCTACATACCGGTGAGGGTACCCCTCACATCGTGTGCCGATCGCGATCGGAATCAGTGGCACTGATTTATGATTCCAGTAATTGGCCTTTGCCCTCACGTCATGCACGTCACGCACACAGGTGCTGCTAATTATTGTCAGTAGTATCGTAAATCATGTTCGGAAGATATTAACCGTCGGATATTGACGTACGAGTGTGTCGGAAGCTTTGTAGCTTACCTCGCCTGATGGAATGCACAAACGAGGTTTGACAAGTATTTTCAATTATTAGTAAGGTATTTACATGGGTACAGTGCTAATTCAGTTTCTTTTTTTTTGTCTAGCCCCACCAACATCCCAGAACCTGATGAAGTACGCCGCCGTTAGACGCGGGGAGCAAACATCCCAACGCTTACGTCCCACCGTCGCATGATGGTGGAGCTTGATCTACATTCAAGCGGGGGGCTACCACGATGTACTTTAATTGCTAGCATAGATGCCAAACTCGTGGGAAGGGCACACAAGAGTGCTGACCCAGCAGCAACGGCAGCGATTCCCGTTGTCCCGGGTGAAGAAACCCCCACCCTATGCCAGCAAACTAGGGAGCGTCCATGCGTTCGTTTGTTCTTGATACAGTTTCTACCGAGGCCGGAGGAAAATGGCACGAGCCGAGACCTATTTTTTTGCGTTCCAAAAGTTGTGCAACGGAGATCGATCGATCGTTTATCGGGCGGGAGTGGTGGCGGCGAGGTCCGCTCACCGGTGGGCGGACCGCTTGGCGGACGACTTGTAAGTTGGTAATGATTGAACCGACCCTAAAAAAAAAAAATGCGGTCAGTAACAATCAGGGCTGCACTAACCCTCGGGAAGCGTACCAGATCGAGCACTCGAAGTGGTTCCAACGTTTCGGAATGGAGCATGAAGCAAACAGGCGATCGAAGCTGCACGAGAGAGCGAGAGAAGGAGAGATTCTAATCGTCGATAAGCGCACTTCCCCGATGCATCGCGAACGGGAACGGCAAGCGATGAGGGTTGGCGGTAGGGGTTTTGAACCCTATTGGAGGTAACGTTACATGCTGGAGAGTTCAAACGTGTTCCTATCGTAAGAGCGGAGAGGGTTTTTTTATTCGTTTCGTTTATTCGCGTGTATCACGTCCCAGGTCCGACGCAGAATGGCGATAGAACCGGTTGAAAATGAAGAAAATTAGATCACTTCCGATTGGAGCGTGGGGTTAATTGGAGTACATCGGCTGGTGGTTCCCGCTTCCGCTATCTTCACCTTCACCGGGTAGGTTAATCGCAGCCCAGAACAAACCGCGATCGAGCGAACTGTGGCCGGGCCGAAGGCAGAAGATTGTACACATAAAATGCAACCAATGCCTTCATTTAATCAGCCCCGGAAAAGGAAGTGGCGAACAGTGCGAACATCGAGCATCGAGCATCGGCCCATCGGCACCATCGATTCGAACCGAAATGGGCAAGAATCGGCCGATCATCTGTCCGCATTAGCGCGAGCCGAGTGTTGGGTTTACTATTGCGCCGGATATTTTCGCACTTTCTTCGCCTCGCGTCGGTTCGGATCAAAAGAGAGTGTAAACGACGATGAAATGGCGATCAAACCCCCGGCCGCCAGGCCATACACGCGAAATGATGAATTAGCTATTATTAAGTGATTAAATAATGCGATCGACTAGAGCCGGCGTTTGAAGCTGACCGCCCGGCGGCAGGTGGAAGGATCTGGTCGTGGTGGTCGTCGTGCCTGGTGTGCAGGCGAGAGGGGCACGCCGCCTGCGGGTGTTGCAATTCCCCGTGCTCGCAATCCGCATCACTCCTTCGCGTCCTTTGGGAGTTGCGGTGCGGTGGGGACGTGCGAATAAAAAAAAAACCCCGACTTTCACCAATCCCGCCGAGTCACGTCGCGTGAGTGCAAATTATTTACGCGCCGCTCAACACACCGAGATGACATCGAGTGTTGGACCCGCTCCAGCCGGAAGAAAAACACTTCGTTAGGGTGCGTTTTACGTTTCACGCGGCGAGGTGGCAATATGCGAGTGACCGGGCAGTTGCAAAGTTCAACACCTTTTGGGGGTGTTGGCTAGAGAAGTGACAGAGCGGAGAGTCCCGATTGTGGTGCTGCCGAACGGGGCAAACGTTCAACCGAAAAGCTAGAGTGCCCTCCAGCTATGCGTTCGCCGGTGCACTGCTCAGATCATGAATTAAGAGCCGATGCCGTAAATCTTTCCCATAAATCAGCGTCGTGCGCGTTTATCGTTTGTCATGCCGGTCCGGACCCGTCGACGGTTGCGAATCATCACCGACCAGCGGGAAGGTGCGATTGCATCTACCACGGAGCAGGCCAGGGTTCATCCCCACGGGGCAGACGGTTCTGTTCCCATGGCGTTGATAAGTTTTCCCCGATAGGATATCATCATTGCGCGATCGACGATGTGCGATGATGCCGGTGATCATGACGCCTATCGTGTGTGCGTGTGCATCGTCAGAATATGGTGTTCTTGCCGTGCATCTTTCTCATGTATGAGTCGCCGACCCGTTCACCTGATGCAACCCCCGTCCCGTCCGGTGACTACACTTACCGGTGGCCAGCGATGGTGATGATGATGACTACGTGCAAATATGAGCGGATAATGGAACGCTTCTTGAATTAAGAGCAGAGATGCTCGACCGCAACGGGGTGGCAGGTTTGGTCAGCGCACCGAGCCCATCTCTGCTCGCTGGATGGAGACATCTGCACTGAATGCTAATGTGGAGTGGTGACCGCCGATTAAATGCTGCGGTCGTTCATTTTCGTGGACATTCAACTTTTCTCGCACCTTTCGCACCAACGCTTGCCAGGAGCGAGTGAAGGTGATTCAGTGTGACACGCTACTGACGAGCTGGGACGAAGAAACATATTGCTTCCATTCGCATATGGCGTTTTTGGCAGGGCAAACGACGGTACAGCAGCAATAAGGCATCGAGTCAAAGCTCCTAAATCCCCCATAGGTCTGCCTAAGCAGCAAAACCCGTCCCTCATTTTCCAAGCGATGCAGCAGAAACCGATCTCGCGCCTGTACCATCTTCAGCCAGGCAATACTTTACGATCAGCTATGTTGTTGCCAAATCCCCCATGCTAAATGTGATCGTGAAATGTTAAAATTGTTGTACGGCGATTGTGTTTTTCGTTCTTCTCTCCCCTCCCCAATGCGCTCTGTCGCTCCCGTGTCGCAGTGGTTCCCTATCAGCGGGCGCATAAGACACGCTAGCGTGCCGCAAACGTTTGCAACTGCTGGGAGGGTTCGCTGTAATGATCATGTGAATTTATGCTGTTACTGGATTCGCTCGGCTAGAGCCCCACGCTTGGCTGTCGCTTCCCCAATCAGAACGGGGGGAAGGCTAGTGGCAGCCGCTAGGTCGCCGCTGGCGTTTGTCCCGAAACGTGCAGCAACCGTGAGCGCGATGCAATGATGTGTGCATTGACTCGCAATCTGAACCGGCTGAAAGGCTGATGACAGAAATTGGCGGCAGTTCGGTGCATTAAAACGCTCGGTCGCTCGGTGCCGCTGTTGTCACGGGACTTTGTCAGTGAAGTCGTGGAAGGGAGCGATACGTGTAGTGAGTGAGGATTTCATAAAAGATCGTGAAAGAAAACCCCACCACATTCCCGGCACCGAATTTCGAAACGATTGTGCGCTTGCTTTGGTGGTGTGCAGGTGCAGTAGAGCTTCATTAAAAGCAGCGTCACGCGTCATTTGACATCCAAATCTTCCCGGGAATCTCTGACAAAGCCCAGCCGTACGGTGATAAGCCGCTTGTAAGAGGCTTTACGCTCACATGTGCGGCAACCTAAATTAGAGCAATCGGTGGGCACTGGGCACGGTCTGATGACAATCAAGCTCATGGGTAGGGAAAAACGGATTGCTAATCGCATTTCAGGTCGCATTCGCGATCGCATTGGGAAATGATTGTGCCCGCAGACACCTACGGGACACGCGACTCTCCACGTTAGTGTGCATGTGTCGTACGAATGAATTCATTCCGTTTCGATTCATGGGCGCAGAGTATTTAAATTTGTTCCTCCAGCTTACCGGTCTAGAGTTTCGCGGCAGGGAATGCGAAAAACTGGGCTCCCATAGACCCAAAAGCCAACATTACACGGCGGTTGTCGTTTTGCGTGACTTAAATGGAGCAAAACAAATCATGCCGACGTAAAGGCCCGATGCCGTAAAGCTATAGCACCCAACCGATCCGCATCAGGTGCCGAGCGCTGATGTCTTGAGCGGAAAGTTAACATCCTGTCAGGAAGGTATTTACACCTTGTGGCTGTGACATTTAAAGCCCACCCTTTCCCTTGTTCGTTTCCCCCTACTCCCGCCGCCCGGGGAGACCCGTGAGGTGCTTTACGAAACTATTTAACGCCTTGAAGATTTACGCGAACGCACCAGTGCCGGCGGTTCGGTGGTAGTGCCGATGATATCAAAGCAGCTGCACCGGCAACCGATCTAAATGGTGTGGGCTTTTTTTTTTGTATACGCTTGTAGTCGGCCACCGCGAGCGCGCACTAAAAACTGAAATGTCTCATTGCCTGGGGAACATAAAAAAAAAAAACTATCGTCACTGTAGACCGCACACGGTCGCAAAGTCGCGGCCATTTAAATTACACTTAATCTTTGAGCCGCGTGTAATCGGTACCAGCGGACCACGGGGTGGAAATATAATTATGAAAAGCTTGGCAGAAACGTTGGTGGTGGTTTCCCCTTGCTGGGGACGTCGTGTTTCCTACGTGCGTTTGAATCCGTTTAATGGCCATAAAGCTAACACTATGCAGCGGGCCATAATGTGCACATCAAAACTAGTACCAGCACCACCAATCACGTCCCACGGACCATAACGTAGTGATTCGAAAACCCGCCTCATTCATGCATTTGCTTCGATCGATAGAATCGAAGATTCAAGCGTTCGATTGGGCGGCTCGATCGAAACCAAGCCGGTGCGGGGGTCTAAACGCAGGCGGGCGTTAGCGAGAACTGACGTTTGCAGGTGACGACGACGACGACGACGACGACGAATGCCGTTTGCCACCAGCCGCGCACACCAGACAAGGTGTCGAGCGTTTCATTGATCGGGCAGTACGATCGAACGCGAGAAGAATAGCAACCATTAGTGCGCGGTAAAGCAGCGAGGCTGCGTGCGGCAACGCTCTCCCCGAAAAAGAGAACAAAAAAAAACGCAATAGCAGTGCAAGGAACCAATCAGAAAGCGATAAAATCATGCTCCATTTTTTTAAGGTGAAGCCTCATTTGCATATAAATTTCCATTCTTGACTGCGTCCGCGAGCCAACCGACACGAACCACAACCAATGGCAACGTTTGTGAAACCGTTCGCGTCCAGCACGCAGGGCGCGAAACGATCGCTCCTGGCGGCTGCGAGCAGGCGGGCGCGCGCCGTTGAAGGTTAACTACCCCTACACGCCGGACGCCCAAAATTGGAAGTTGCCCGGCCGGGTCGGGCTGAGAACGCCGACCCGCCGTACGCCTAACATGCCCTTTCCGACTGGACGGGAGCGCAAGAACTTGTCGCGAAAACGTCACCAGAACATAGGCTACCTTTGGGAGCGTGTTTCTTGGTTGTTTTTTTTGCTACTGCTGCTGCTGTCATGCTCTAGTTTGGCTGTGACTTTACGCACGATCCTATCTGCTGGAGCTGGCGTGGTCCACTGAGTGCTACAGTCCTGTGGGCACGTAATCACGAACAGTGCGCTATTCTGTCTAATCTACTTCCCATGGTATGGCTAGCAGCAGTAGTTTCGCCCAGTCCGGGTACCTTGACACGTTTGCTAACGTCAGAGACTAGGTGGAGCTGTTGGCGAGCTTTAAGTGACCCTGGTACCTGCCCCGATCGGTACGGTCCGATACGAGGCTTAACACATTCATTAACAGTCTATCCGTTTTGACCATTTGACTTTTGACGATGCTTTTTGGCCCCAAGACATAACGCGTCTCGTCCGCGGAACAGAGTAGATGATAAGTTATTTTCTGTTTTTGTTTTGTTGTTGTTGACGCAAACCCACAGATGAATTATTGGTTAATATTTATAAATAAAAACCTTTTTTTTCCTACTCCAAACAGGGCACTTTGCGGTGTAATAAACTGTCAACGGTTGGACGGTAAATTGGGTGCCGATAAAGCGCTTGCCTCGGACCGGGAAGCCCGTGCCTGCAGGGGGAACGAAGACAACGATCGGTATAAATTATGCTATAAACGTCGGCTATCTGCGAAACAATGAGTTCGGCGTCGTAAAAAAAAAAAACGATGCCCTCGAGCGCACACAAGTGAAGCAAACGTACTGAGCAGTGTCCTGCGAAGAATCGGATTACTCGTGCGGTTCGCCTTCGACGGTTGGTGGTGCAACAATGGGGCGGTGCCGATCGAACGTTTCCGATGGGTGTTTGGAGCACTCGTTCGAGGTCGTTCATTCACTCAAAACCCGTCGCCCGTGCATTTGAATCCGTCAACGCGCGAAGCCCTACGAGTGTCCGGCGGGATAGGAACTGCAGTTGCCGTGGCTGCCTTCAGGTGGAAATAAAACTCCAGATCATGCCGACGATAGCGATGGGAAGTGAGTTTACGAAACAACCTCCAGTGTGTACGAAATGCCAGAGAGGTGTGACTCTTACACGCCACGGGGTGGCCTTCGGCCATTCCTACCAACAAGCAGGTGGATAATAAATCGAAATGGAATTGAATTGGTAGCCGCAAGTCAACATCACATGTATGCCATTGCTGTCCGCTCGACACCATGAGCGTAACATCTCCCCTGCACGCTTACGTGCAAGTCGAAGATCGCAAATGAACCACCACGCCAATAGCATGGCATTCGCCAACGTTCTTTCGTATTTCGAACGATGACTTTAATTTAATTAACCTCTCTCTTCTCTTTTAGCTGCAACCTGAGCTGATCACTCTCTACAGGCCGGATACATTTGGGAAGACCCGCGCGAGTGTGTGTGCAGTGCATCCACGCGTTCCGGATCACACGGAGCAGCACAAAGCCATCAACGAAAACGATCGATCACAGGGAGTTCAGCTGCGAATAGAAATGACCGTGTGCCAAACGTCACTAACTGTGCGGCAGAACGTTGCGCAAGGTGCATTTGATTGATGTCTGGAATTAACCCGTGTTAGCTAGCCTTCTTTCGACTGCACCGATCGATCGAACACGGGCGCATGAGGGACGGGTAGGAGGCATGTTTCGTTTTCCACTTGTGACACGCTGGGTTTTGTAATATGTCAGCCCACCCCGGGCGATGTGCCCATCTAGCGAGGTCGGGCGTGATGATGAGCCGCTCTTCGATGAAGATGTCCGCCTAGTGGGGTCCATACGTGCCGGCACACACCGACGGCACGGAGCCGTGGTTTGTGCACCCTACAGGGCTTGACTTTTGGCGCCGCTTACATTTGATGGCCCATGATGAGCCTCGAGTGGTTGTGATAGCTTTGATGGGCGGAGAAGAATTTAGTGTTATGAAAATCACCTCCGTAGGTTACGCAATCTCGAAGGCAATGGGTACTTTGTGCATGACACGCCATGCTCAGAACGCTTAATTAAACGGTGTCCCCTTTCAATAGCAACAAAGTAGCCCGGGCGTTGCGGGCGCCGCAAAAGCACGCAAGTCACAGTGGAGGAAGTCGCCGATATGCAAATGTCCCGACCCGTGGACTGCTGCTGCCGATCGATTCTTGGATCGACCTGAACCCCTACTGGCGACAGGTGGAATCCGTACGTGACTACCTGCCAACAGGTGGGACCAACGTAGGTGCGTTAAGGAGAAATGTAAACAAGCAATCCAATATAAACAACCATAAAACAAGCCCGAACGAGGCAACTGATAGCAAAAAAAAAGAGGGACTTTTGGCGAGACGACGGTGTGTGTGTGTATTTGTGTGGAGAGTGGAGGTTTAAAGAAGCAAACCCACCGGCGTCGTGGTCGCCGTTTGGGAAGGCGCGCAAACGAAGAAAGGAAACAAAATCGGGCTGTGCAAATAGTGTCATTTACACACCACTCACGCATGCTTTTCCTGCACCACCCGTCGCCGCAGCCACGGGTGGCCACTTGAGTCGAAAAAGCTTTTCTAACGGTTTGTCGCGAGACGATTTATCGATGCGTGTGTACGCCGCTTCGGATGCGGGTGCGAGACGGAGGGTTGGAGATTATGTCAGCTTTTTTTGCTGTATTATTTTATTCTACTCAATGAGCTGCCGGAGTCGACCCTCTCGATTGGTCGATTGGTCGAGTGTGTAGCTCGAACCGCTCTCGAACGCCCGCGGTTGGCGTTAGTGCTTTCAAAGTATGAATGAAAACCCACTCCCCGGGTGTTGCGCAATCGGACGGATGGATGGCGGTGCAGCGACCGATTGCGGCAGATTGCGATCCGCGGTGAGCTCACCGAGCACTTTGCCAACGTCGCAACGCGTACAAGTTGATCCTCGAGCGAAGAGAAAAAGCAAAGCAATAGCGCTACCCGCTGCCAGCTACCAGACACAGGTTGCTGCGACCCAATTAGGGACCCACAGCCGGTGAGTGCGTTGCGGCCGAGAAAGGTGACCGAAGGTGTCTCCCAAACGCAAGCCAATGAACCGGGCACCAGATTTGACGCATAATTCGCGTGATAGAAGAAGGTGTCTCCTTCGTTTCGATCACGCAAACACACACACGCACACACGCGCACCGGTTTGCCCTTAGTTGGGTTGATCGGGAGGGCAACTCGGGCTCGAGACCGATGAAACTATCATTTTAATTGCCACCGGAGCGGAATTGTTTGCGATGCTTTTAATTACTATCCGAGCGCACCGTTCCGTTCGCGAGTCGGGGAGGTCAATATTAGGCAACCGAAAATGATGCGAGCAAAATCAAGGGTTCATCGGTGACGGTGGCGGTGGGCGAGGAATGAGACTGTCGATGTGGTTTTTCACCTACGACTCTTTTTCAACCTGTCACAACCGCTCGTTTCGAAGCCTCCGCCAGCGGAGTTGATGATCATAGAGTGACGATGACGATACGCGGCATTTTGCTGCGCTTTCTCTTCGATCGGATCGATCCGCCTGCTGGCAAGTGTTCGCCACCCGAACACCCCACCTCCCTATCTCCCCTCTTTCCCCACCCATTCCGGAAACGATCAATGAAAGTTAAATAACGGATGGATAATTATGTGGAGGATCTTGGTGGCTGGCTTTTTTTTTCGAGCTGACGGAAGGTTAATTTCTTCGGCACTCCGATAAACCGGTACACTCTTCCGATGTCCGACGGTGCTGGTTGCGCAACCCGCGCCACATAATGCTCGCGATTGAAGCCGGGCGGCGGTTCACCGGGTGGCGCTCGGCGTACAGTGCGGTCTCCCATAATTACGCGCTCGGCGTGTGTGTGTGTGTGTGCGTGCGTGTACGCAAAGATTGCCATTAATTAGCAGCGCAAATCTTCGACATTTCGGTGGGCAAGCGTTTGGAAAGTTGCTCTTTTCCTGCCAGCCTCCCCTAACCGGCCAGGCGGAAAAGGTGTTTAACTTGCTTATTGCGGTTGTTTATAAATAAAAATCCCTTAGAGAAAGGATGCGCTATAAATGTAAAATATGGACAGTTTGAAGTGGGCACTTTGCGCGGTTCAACGCGGTCGAATCGATGCAAAAACGAAAGGAGGAAAGATTAAAAGCCTCAAACGCTAGTGAACAATTGTCATTAAATCCGCTCGAAGGAGAAGGACTGTGCCACGGAATTGGATTTGCTTGGAAACGGTAGGAACTAGTGTACTGCACCGGTTGACAGCAATTAACCCTCGGCAGAGAGCACCTCGCGAACCAAATGCAATCGGGTGAAAGGCAAGTTCGGAGCAAAATTATGAGATCGCTGGATAGTGTCATCGTATTCCAAATGCCGCGGAATATGAAACAAATTGCCTTTTTTTATTGCCTAGGAAAAGCGAAACCAAAACGGTGGCAGGAAGGGTTTTAGCCCATGCAGGGAGGCATCTTGTCGGTCGGACAGGTTTTATTGTTCAGTTCGAACGGTGCTCGTATGCAAATAGAATGAACGGCGGCAATCGTGCGACAGTTTTATCGCCATCCTGTGACAGACGTCCGATATCCGTTCGACTGCTGGATAGCGCCTGCCACTGTGACGTGGGTGGCGGTGAATACGAATGCGCAAAAAAAAAACACACACACACACGGAGGCAGACACAAAGCAATTATTGGCGAAATGGGAAATGTAAACATAAACCGTGCGGGAAAAATGAGATTTTCCTCCGGCGGTCCGGCTTGTGTCGGTGGCTTAATTGCAGCCCAACGCGCACACGTCCGTTTAGTTGGGTTTTGCAACCCAACCGGCATCTGTTGCTTTCTTTCCAGGTTAGCAAACATTGTGAACGCGTCCTCGGGTGTTCCGGGAAGCGGAGAAAGTGGCAGCACATGAGGGTGACACGATGGAAGCGAGTGCATTTCCGGGTTCGGACGGTGGCTGTGGATCGTGGAGATGCGAGATGCGCCCCGCTGCAAACGGGGTCGGCCGCAGTCGGGTGCAGTTGGCAATACGAAAGCCAGCGTGTATCGGTGCAGCTGCAGGCGTTGGCGAGGATAAGGCAAAGCTAATTAAGTTGTTGGCCCGAACCGTTGGCGACCGTGATCAGCGTGACCACCGGGCAGATCAGGGGGAGCTGTCGATCGTGCATCGGTCATGGAGCCGGAGTCGGCTAGGCGACGATGATGCTACGATGATGCTGTTTCCCATCGTGCCACGAAAGGGTGAATCTTAATTGCGAAAAGCGTTTATGCTTAGTGGGACGCCTTCTTCGGACGCTTATGTTTTAATACGGCTCTGTTCTTCGTCTTTCAGACCCACCGGGGCCGATGTACATGATCATCATGTCTGCACGCCTTATCCCGTGCATCGGAACGATGAGCTACGGATGGCGGAACCCGCGTTATGCAACGAGGGTTGATCACGCCGCCGACGACGCGGCACACGATGGGGAAGATGATTTGAATGTGCACTCGAGTAAGACACTCCGGGTCCACGCTCGTTATCGGTACGCCTAGATCGGTCCGACCCCGATTCTTGCGATATTCTTTCACCGCCCAACGCATTGGGTCTATAATTAGACTACGCCTGAGCATCCAACCGCCAGCCGCCCGTCCGCCGCCGCTTACTGACTATTTGCACCGTTTTTCACACCACCGACCATGCCCATGTGCGGTTGCATGTGAACTTACACCTTTTTGTGGCATGCCACACCGCTAATAACGTCGATCCGATCAGGCGTTCCGTTAGGCACGACGCTGCGATTTGGTGCAAACTAGACAAACACGAACCGATTCGGTGGGTCGCATGTCGAGAATAAATCGATTTTTGGACTACTTCCATCGAGCATGAAGAAAGCGATGAGATGCCGAGGCCGGGCGGCCATGATGCGGCACTAATGGTCGAATTTTGAATGCATTCCACTTGAACGAGAGGAAGCGAAGAGGGCACGGTCGATAGATCGTGAAGGCGGCGGAGGGGCGGCTAGATCGATCGTCCATGATTGTCGGCACTGAATTCTGGAGTGTCACAGCAGTTCGCGCCACGGAACCATTCGTTCAAACCGCTCTTTTGCCACGATTTGCGACCCCAAGGTGTTAGCCAAACGGGGGCGATCGCTCGGGTGAGATAAAATGAAGATGAATCCAGGGAAGATGGGGTCGAAAACATTGGAAAGATCATGCCCCGACTCGCGGGTGTGAAATCACGGAATGATGATGTACGTGCAATTCTTTTCGGTCGCGGTGAGTTTGTTCTAGAGGCACAATGCTCAGCGCCAGCTCCGATAACAATCACTTCCTTTACGAAGCCGAAAGGCGCACGGGCGTGGGGGCGCCATCTTTCACGCGAACGTGCACGGTGGGGAGGAGGAGGAGGGGGGGGGATGGACGGCGAAAGGGATGGCCAGCGGGATTTAACGGTATGATCGATTGCTCGCCCTCACATCTCTTTCACCCGAAACTACTCCCTTCCCGATGGGTTCTGTCCCAGTTGCCTAGTTCTTTTCAATCGATAAATGATAATTTACCAGTCGGCTTCCTTTCTTTCTCAACGTGTGTGCGCACATTTGGGTGACCTGATTCGTTTGTGCTTTGTCGGATTCTTTGTCAGACAGAACCGTCCGGTCAGTCTAATCAACCCCAGTTCTCCCACAAAAAAGAAGAAAAAAAGACAAGATGTTTTAAAACGCACAGGTTGAAGGATTTAGGTCACGAGCGTATGCTAGACATGCTAGGGATATGAGACACATTGTGTCGAGTTTTTGTGCGTGATGTGATAGGACAGTAGGGGCGACCCACCGGGAGAGAACGAGTAAAACACCATTTATGGAGTGCAAATTATTTGCAACGCTTGCTACGTCCATCGTACGTTTCGGCCCGATCATTATGCTAATACCGGCAATAGGCAATTCAGTTCGAGCCGAGCGCGGGGTTTTTGGCGTTTATCTTTTTCGCACCCCCATACCCCCTAGCCCCATCCCTTCATCTCGCTTGCCTCTTCGTTTTCATTTGTTTGAATCCTTTGGCCAATCATCGAGGCTCATTGCGCGGGCCGCCCTGTGACCGAACTGTGACCATCTTTAGCGTGGCTAGGCTTCATGCATAATTCATGAGGGGCATCACTGTACAGATTGAATTACAGGAAGAAGGCAGCAAAAGAAAAAAACACAACCGCACGCCGAAGAAATAACACAATCAATAGAAACAGAATCACGCGAAAGAGAAACCACTTCATGTGACTCGTGCTGGTGCGACGTTTTAAGCGGTTTCCCCCTTCGGCTTCGGTGGTAGGTTTTGGAAAGTTGATAGCTGCCCGAACCCGGCCCCGGCTGGCTGCGCTACCACCAGCGGTGCGCACCAGAGGCTACCATTAAAATCGAAACTGTGCATCTTCTGCGTGCTGATGATAGGAAACAACCGAGCTGGGAGTCGGGCTGCAGGTTAGCAAAACAACTAAATATAGCCGCATTTACATTTATAGTCCTTCGCCACTATCCGCATCGAATGTGGAGAGGCAAACAAGCAGATGCACAGCCTAATGAACGAGTCGCTGCAACCTATACCGGCAGGGCTCGTTCCTCGTTGAATAGAGGAACGCAAATTTAAATATTTGATCATTCTATTGTTTCCGATAAGGCGCCGTGTGCAGAGCTGCCCGGTTTCGGCATCGACAAAACCTCCGACGTTCCCGCTTTCACTACCATTCAGACGGTGTATGAGGATTTCGTGAAAACCATATACATATACCTTTGACCCACTAGCGAGGATATTGGTGTGTGCGTTGAGTTGAAGGAATGCAAATAGACTGGGAATAAACATCGAAAGCTCCTGGTCTCCGCGTCTTGGATTACGTTACTGCATTGCAAGCATCGCAATTAATTAATCATTACAATATCCTGTCCACCGAAAATGTTTGCCTTTAAGCAAATTTCACGCTAGTACGGCGAGCTTGGTGACGAAATAGGAGCACATGGAATGTGAATGCGCACACCGGTCCGGGTCCGTCGGAGCAAATGATTAAATAACCCATTAATTGAGAGTGTACCTGAGGCCGATGTATTGAATTAAGCCTAATCTTCGATCTACCATCTGAGGTCTGCCGGGTGAAGGGTGGCACTTTTTGCTCGATCGTCTTACATTTCATAGTTTTTTTTTCTTCTTTCCTTGCGATCTCCCCGACGGATCTACTACGAAGGAGACGCGACGCGGGCACTTGTCGCATGTTTTTCTTTTCGTTCGTTATTTCGTTTCGTTTTCAGGCAGCAGCCTGGGTGATCGATGTGGTAGCCAGCTCGCACCAGCTACGATCGGTAAACCCGATGGAGTGCACCCGTATGACAGAACTCGTTCATAGCTTCAAAAAAGTAGACAACCCACATCGACGCCGGTGACGACGAATGAGTTTCACAGCGCGGCAGTTTGCAGACGACGACGACGACGACGACGACGGTCTGATTCCTACCGCGCACCGATAAGTAACGCGATCCAAAACTATAAATTGAATCGATTGAAGGTGGAAAATGTAAGTGAACTCTCCATCACGCGAACCGAACCTGTGTCCTTCGAGGGGGTTTTTTTTTCTTCAAAAAGGTGTGGGGTAGCTCAGCGGGCTCCGCGCGTCCGCGTCCGAAAGCTTCTCGTATGCTTGCTGGGTAAATGGTTTCGGTTCGAATGGGCACCTTTGCGACAGGTTTGACAGTATCAATTACATTAATTGGATTCCGGTTTCTCTTTCGTTAGATTCGAGTGGTTCTCATTCCTCACCGGGCTGCACACGCGGGTGGGGTGCAAATACAGCAGCAGGATCGGCGGCACCGCGTCGCGACGAAACGAAATCCGCTCCAAAAATATGCTGATTTTGGCGTTTCCAGTTGGCTGCGGAAGTGGGCACGCTTCACGCATATATGTCAAGGCACGTGAAATATTGCCCAGCGTCATCCGGACCTTGAACTTCTCGCTAACGGATCTCGCCAGTCGGTTGCCCTTTTCTGTGGCGCGCGTGTATATGTGTCCCGGTGGTGTTGGTGAGTTTTCCCACAAACTATATCTAAGCCAGTGGTGCGCCAAGCCAATAGTGCCGCTCCACACGAGCGTGGTGGATCCAAGCGAAAAGATTGCATGCTATACCGTCCACCAGCTTCGACTATTATGCAAGTAGGTTATCAAGCCGTACGGTCTTCGCGACAGAGCATCTTCGCCGTCATCGTCGCCTGCAACCACTACCGGTACGGTGTGGGCTGGATCGCATTGCGAGAACCTTGCACGCTCCTTCTAGCATGTTTTTGCTTTCCTTTCGCTTGCTCTCGCTGGCGAAGATTCACGGGAGTAGCGAGTAAGGGCACAGGGCACGGCCGCGTTCGGTCGTTTTAAATCGAAATTAATTAGTTGTTTAACATTAGCGAACTACACGTCGTTGCCTTTTGGCCTCCCCCATGTTAGAGCATCGTGCCGCAGCATGCATGCGGGAGGCTTGATCTCCGCTCCGCGCCCCACCGGTAGACGAGGCTGGAAACATTTCTCGCTTTAACATTGGGGATCGTTGTGTTTTTATTTCATCGCATCACTATTTCCAAGCCGGTGAAGCCACCCGCAGGAAGAAAAAGAGGACCGTTGACGACGACAGCGCACTGCACAACAGTGGTGAACTTTAACTTTTGTAGCATTGCTGGCGGGGTAGTTGGCCGCCAGGCGGCTGCATTCTGCTGTCGTTGTGGCAGTGCTTGCAACATTTGGTCGTTTGTTTCTTTCATTGCATTTCCATCTGAGAGAAGGTCGCACCGGTGGTTGAATGAGTCGAGCCGCGCGTCGGTTGATTATCGCATTTTCCCATAGTGCTTTTGTGCATGTGGTTGGCACGAACAAGCGTTTGCGTTATGGGAGATTCTGGCTTTTCCACCTTCGGCACACGCATTATTGTACATTGTGTGAAATGTGTGTCGGTGTGGGTGCCGCCGAAGTGTCGCTCGATGTCGCTTCGTACGCTGGAGATGCAACATTTTTATAAGCGCACCAGGCGAATGGCGCCAACGAGCAACGTGCCAGAGACACACTTTCCGGTTCCCTCCAATCACGTGCTGCGATAATTTCCCCTATCGCCCGGCGTAGGCGGTAGTGGGTGAGAAAATTTTAATGGCTACAGCAACATGACTCCACCCGCACGTGAGAAGTCGGGTGGTGGGATGGGTGCGAGATTCGTGCTCTCGGCCGCGGCAACGGGTATTAGCTGTTTCTTGCATAATTAACATGTACTTCCGTGACACCGGCAATCGCACCGCGAGGGAAACACACAGACAACGGCGGGTTTTCTGCTGGCCGAATGCTGTGCTGACCCAGAAACTTTCTAAACTTCTTCCCGTTTTCTCGCCACCGTGCCGCGGTTTGGCACGCTAAGCGTGGTGTTAACAGCTCATACATATTCCGAAACATGATAACAAAATTTTGCGCCCGACCACACGCTCACAACGTCTCCGTCTGGCCCCGTGAGAGGTTTTATCGTGCAGGATGAGTAAAATATGCTAATCGGCCGTATAACGACGACATCTGAACGCGCTATAAATTCGTCACTGATTTATGGTTTCTCGTACAGTCGTAATGATTGCGGTGGCCGGGAAGATGAGGAAGAAGTTTTCTTTTCGGTTTATCTACACACACCGCTCGCTCGGTACTACCGTTCGGGTTTCAACAAGTTTTGTTTTACGATAGCACAACCGCTTGCGGTTCGACACACGATGGCGAACAGTCCGGCACGTCACGACACACGAGGGGAAATAAATATAAAATGTTAATTAATATCTCATTTGTGGTCGATCCGGGGCTCGACCGGATCTTAGAGCGTTTGATGAAGTCTTAAAACAATAACACAATAGCAGCGCTAAGGTATCGAATTAAAATTCAACTCACGGATGACTAATTCGTAATTATTCGGGGATGAAAATCAATCATTTCGAACACGGCGCGCTATTTGGATGCTAATGGTCGGCAGTGTCGCAGCGAGCTGCTGAAATTTTGGGTCGCTACAGATAAGGCAATGAATAATGTCCTTTCGATGAGACGCATTAAGCGGTGGATAAATAGGAAGCGACCGTAATGCAGCTGCAGCTTATGCATTATTCAAGCAGCGTGCGTATTTTTTTAAAATTTCCAGCCGAACTAATCGAGTAGCCGAGTTTTTGCGTTGCATTTTTATAATTAATCCCGATCGAATCGGTAGCTTCCGCGGCGTGAGAGAGTGATAGTTGATATGCAAAAATGTATGCATAAACAATAAAGCCACATAAAATATTTTTAACTGGTATTTTATTGCCCTTACAAAACAAGAGAACACAACCAGCGAGAAAGCGACGAACCTGACCCCTTAGACTGAAAAAAAATACGACAAGCAGATAATAAATTTCGATCAAGTCAAAGGCCAACAGTATCGCGGTGATTCATCTGCACGGTTTGACTGCATCGGCGTGCCACCTCGCCGTCTGTGCGCCAGACAGCAACCTGCGGTGTCCAATTCGGTGTAGGCCACCAAATTGACCCACCACCATCGATTAGCGATCGTGTCAACATGCAACACGCTACAATCGAGGACGTCAAACGCGCGGGCACCCACGCGTCGATCGCAGCACTCGATGCAATGTAGTGCAAACTTCAACCTACCATTTTTGGTACCTTCCGGCTCGGACCGCGACAGGTTTGTTTGCGATATTGTGATCCCTCCGGCGTATGCACCCCGCGGCGGCGATCGATACCGATACGGGCTCGCATTGGCTCACGGTCACGCTTAGCAAATGCAGCACACTCGCGACGAGGCAAGGCAGCGGGCCAAGCGCATGTTTGCTTTAATTTTCGAACCGTCTGCCTTGCGAAATCCTTTCTCTTTCCCGGCACGCGGTTTCCCGAACGAGGGTGCAATAAATCCCGCACCGTAGGACTTGCCACGTTTCCTGCTTCAGGTCCGTTCCGTGCGCTCGTTTCCGCTCCGTAACGATCCATCCTCGAGGATGGAACGGAGAGTTGGAATGGAGCGAAAATAAAACGTAAACATTTGCAAATAAAAAAAAAAGGCCGCATTTAATGCCGAATCACAGTGAAGCGATGCGGAACAGAATTATTTCGATCCGGTATCAATTA
This sequence comes from Anopheles punctulatus, assembly GCA_000956255.1. Taxonomy (NCBI): domain Eukaryota; kingdom Metazoa; phylum Arthropoda; class Insecta; order Diptera; family Culicidae; genus Anopheles; species Anopheles punctulatus. The sequence continues at coordinate 15,124 of JXXA01001260.1, read as the reverse complement.
ATAATTTTTAATCGGTCATCAATTTGATCGGTTCCCGGCCCGACGGTAGGATCGAGTTCGGGAATGTGAGGGATTTTAAAAATAAATCGTCCAAAAAGCACACCAAATCTCCCGATCTCCCCAACATCCCGGGTCGATCGTCGTCCGTCGTCCCTCGTCAGTCAGGTGGAAGAAGTCAACGGAGCTAAAAGATTTACGACGCACGGGAAGCGACTTTTTCTTCCGTTTCTGTGTGATGTTCTTTAATGTCGGTCATTGTACGAAATGTGTACGAAAATTCCCCGAACAGTCAGGCTGGCATTTCCACCACGGGAGGTAGCGGGTTGGAATGAGAATTAAAGCATAAAATCTCTGCAATCTGAGCTCGGCGGGGGTGTGCGTGTATCGGCGTGCATAAGTGAGTTATCTTCGACGGGTGTTAAATGCCCAGTGTTAAAGTTTCCTGCATTGACAAATATATGGCGACGATCATTTTTCGACTTCATGTAGCGTTCGCACAACGTCAGAGGTGGGACTGCTTTCTGGTCTTTGCTGCATTGTGTAAGTTGTATTCTACCGGAGCTTTAGCTCCACCCAAATGCACCTTAAATCGGTACCGATTTGCCTTGGGACAGGGAAAATGGAAGCAAAAGCGTTTTTAATTGGCATCCAACGTGCGTACTCGCGGGGCCGGGACAGGTTGTCATGGACATGCAGCGAACGACGTAGACTCGTTTTTTTTTGTTTGCTACTGCTGCTCATACCGTATGCCGAATAAAATTTATTAATCAAGGAACTAGCTCCATTCGGACCAATTTTTTTTTATAAACAGTGTGCACTCGAACGATCGAAGAAACCGCGCGCGCGCGGAGGAGGAAATTTTTACATTAATTTATTGCTACCATTTAGCGTAAACAACACCATTAATTTCCTCCCTGCAGACGCGTCACCGACGCCACCTTCGCCGGGAGCGACAGAACCGCACGAGTTTGGTTTCGATCCTCGAAGCAACTTTCAATCCTTGTAGGTTTGGGCTTGCGTACGCTCACTACAAAATCGCACCCCGGTACGGGCACATCTCCTTCTAACAGCGGCGTGCTCCAGTTCTCTCGCAGCCCATATGCTATTGGTGGACATGAGAAGTTTAATAAATGTCTTTTGCACCACCAAGCGGCTCTCGCGGAACCGCGCTTGGAAGCTGAAAACCGGCCGCTGATCGTCGTAAATAACGCTGCGAACAAATTTTATGCCAATTTCTGTCCTCGGTTTCCGTGCATAGCGCATACCGTTTGTCTTTGGTGGTTTTTAACAAAGTTTTCGTTTTTTTTTCTTCTTCTCAGGAGTCGGGAGCTCTGAAACCTCTGTTTCTGGTATGCAGGAATTCTCTTCTAGACCGGGTGGATCGTTACCGATGATGGAGAACTTACAAACACACACACACGTGTGCGCGCGCACGATAAGAAACATTCCTGCTAGGGTTCGGGGTTAAATGTCAACGAGATGGAGCACATGCTCGGACCGTGTGGCACGCTCACGGAACCCTTTTCGCTATGTTCTTCGGCAATCGCCACGAAAAGCGACGGGGTATGGGTCGGGGAGTATGCAAACAACATAAAAATTGTGTTCGGCTGCGAACGGTATGTGTTGGAGCGGTATCGGCGTGCCATGTAGGTTCCATTAATAAATCAAAGCAGGGCCTGTGGACAGAAAAAGCCGAACAGAATAAGCTCTGGTCGTTCGTGTGTTCCTGTGGACGCGTGATACAAAGAATTGAAGTTAGAAGAAATCGTTCTTTTAGGATGCTCGTACAAATGAGACGAACGTGAAAACGAGCTTGTACTTGTAGGCAAGAGCAGTAATAGTGGGAATAGTGAACTTCGATTGGATTTAAGTCGTTGCTACGAACAGCTTGCAAATGCAGGTAGCTTTGGATATTTCGGTTGCGATTTTGATATTTGAAACCCCGATCGGATAACACACTCTCGCGTTAAATTCATCTAGCCGCGTGCGTGCCAGCGTCCAAAATCCCTTCACTCTCCTTCAAGGCATCGGCATATTATTCGCCCTAAAAGGCCATTCAAGCGGCTACCATCACGGCCACTATAGTGGCGTTCTGCTATGCCTCCGTCCCATTAAACCGTAGCCTGCTGATTGAACAGCGGCACAGCAGCGGCCCCGTCGGGTGGAACGTTTTGAATTTGATTTATTAAGGAGCATTGCTGCTTGCCGACATTTGGCAAAACGTTGTGTGAAAAATGAGTTTGCGATGAAGTGGAGGTAGAGATAGTTGAGTTGAGAACGGAAGAACGGCCAAATGCTCACATTCCGATTCCGAAACAGTCGTGTCGAATGGCGTAGTGGATTTTTGTGTGTGGTACTGTATGAAAGTTGTAGGTAAAACTGATACATTTTTCTGTACGATCAAAGAACGTTTAAAATAGGGATAAAATATACGGAACTAATTGCGGCTAAAACTTAGCCGCTCGTTGAAATGTGTCGATTTATAACCGGAACTGTTAAATATGTAGCGCATCTAAGTTTTTTTTTATTCCCTAAGGTTAAAAAACACCGTTCGAATGGATGATTACCACGCTGAAAGGAACCATGAGAGTGAAGCGAAAGCAATAAATTGAATGTTTAGCCACACTTTATTTAGCATCGTTTCGGCGCAGTAAAATCGCAAGCAGATCTGAGGTAAAATACCGACTCAAAGTTTGACCAAACCACATACAAAAAAAGAAGAGTAGTAAAACGCCAAGAAACGGCGCACAGAAACGGAAATTCCAGCGCGAGCACATCTTCTTCGAATGCTGGAGTTGTAGTTGTAACCGGTGGGTGCGCAAAAGGTGAGAATTAAAATAAAAATAATGACGCGAGGGCGGGTGAACTACGCGCGCGAAAAAGCGAAAGCGCAACTTCATCGATCCAAGGTTCGCATTCCAGCTCCATCGAAGGCGTGTTGGAAGAGGGTAATGAACGATTGCTTCCTTGTAGCCAACATGAATGGATGTAAGTTGAAATGCGTACAAAAAAAAAACACTGGAAGCTCTTTTGCAGAGGAGTTGTTACACTCGCTGGTGCTCAAGACGTTCGACAAGATGAGATGAGGTTTGTCCGATTGGTATTACCATACAGTATAACAAAAGCAAATTGGAGGTAAAAGATCAGCGAACTACTGGCAAAAACTCAGCCGAAGGCCTGGTTTTAGGGGCCTAAATGTTAACGTGCGCTTCGTTTTAAGCAACGCTTTAAGCAAGGATTAAAAAATCATCTCTCAAACGCAGCCTAATTACGTCCGTTGGCCGAACCCACACGTCGACGACGGTTGAATGCTCGTGATGGTTTCATGCCATAAAAGTCTTCATCGCTGTGACGGTGGCATTGAGCTTGATTGCCTCCGGGGGGAGGTAGAATTCGTCTCAGGCTCATCGCACAAACGGGACGCACGTGACGCACGCTGCACAAATATCAACATTTATGTAATCTAGCGAAGGCACCCAACATCCAGCACGGTCCATCGTGCACGTTCCCACAGATCACACCTCACATTACCGGTCCCCTGTACCGAAGAAACCGAGCCTTCCGTTTTGCTAGCGCCCAGTTCCGTTCCGATCCTGGGGCGCGATTCGCGTGAAAAATGGTGCCGTTGGGAAGCGAATGGTGCCGTGGTGTATGTTGTTTGCACGTGATGCAAGATTAAGCGCATAAATTTCGTACTTACCGATGCCACGATGGTCAGGTAGTACCGCTGCGTCCGCTCGTAATCCAGCGTCTTGACCACGGTGACCTAAATGAGAGTTGCGAAACAGGGTAGGACAAAAAGGGAAAAAGGGATGTTATAAAAATGAAAACAATAAGAACATGAAAACCGTACGAAATGCGATGTTGAGATGTAGGGAAAGGGCGAGACACGTCACTCGAAAGGAAGGCAGGTACTGGATGAGGTTCATAAAAATATATTACAACGGAACCGAGGCTCTGTACCACGACGCACTACTACTAGCCAGATGAAAAATAATCCTTTCGGTTCGGTTTATGCGACGAACGTACCGAAAGATACTCATAATAGTTATCTCTTGCACACTCCTTCTTTCTGGATTGATGAAGTGCAGAAAAAAAAATCCTTCTGCTGCACCCTCACCAGCAGCAATCAGGACTGATTCAGCGCTCGATGCGTTTAAACGCATTTAAAACAAACAAACGCAAAAGCAAACATAACCGACGTGATTGATGCCTTGCTGCATCAGCCGCTGGTGGATAATGCGCCTCGTAATGCCAGACGTGTTCGGCGGCAAACGAGCAACAACGTTAAGCACCGGATGATTTCTAACGCTGAAGCATCTTTATTTTTGCAACGCTAACCGATCAGCGACACGGTTGACCCGTTGGCTTGGGAGGATGAATATGTTGGCATTAATGCTATGATCTCGTGTGCAGCGAAACTGCAACAGATTACACCGACGTTTCCAAGTGGGTCGCGCAGTATATCGCGCGGCGAAGTGAAGAGTTATGGAAATGAAAACATTCAAATCAAGTTACCATCATCCTGCAGCTTGGGAGAGATCGACTTCAAACAGTGAAGCACCGCAACCAATGGTGTGAACCGTTTTGTAGGTAACGCTTGGCAATTGAGAACCACTTTTTTCTGCAGATGTTTTTATTGGAAACAGTGCAAATTACCACGAACGAATATATGAGAAAATATGAGGAAAAATACATTTATATATATTTTTTAAATTTCAATTTGCACACGCTTTTACTTTGGTGCGCAATCCTTTTACACCAATAGAACATATAGGGGTTTGTTTGTACTATTTTTTGACCGGTTTGGATACAATTTTTACAAACCTGAGTGTTAAATATTTTAAAACTCGTTTTTTAAGATCGTTTAGTTCCCTAGCCCATATCCCTATGTATATACCGACAGAGGGATTGAAATCCAAGAACCAAAGATGAAAAGTGTCAAAATGTATGTAATAAAAAAGGAAATTAAATCAATATTCATAGATCGGAACAAAACAATTATGATAGGAGGAGAACTTTTTCTAGGTGAAGGATTACGATTTTTTAAAACCCTGAAGTTGCACTGGTTGGTAGTGAACTTATTAGCTCTAGCAAGGACACTAGCATGGTACAATTTATTTTAACATTCCTTTTCAGTTCAGGAGAAACCATTCGTGTGTGTGTGTTTATTCGTCTCTTGAAAATAGTATCGTTTGATCGAACTTGTAGCATTCGATCGTCTCGGGTTTCCCCTCGTCCTTCGGTGCAATCTGGTGTAGATAGAAATTGAAACTGGATCTACTTCCGCATTGTTGTGTGAATCCACCTCCACAGCTATCCCTAGATGCAGCTCGATTGCTCCACGGAACAATGTAACGTACGACGTAAGGCGTACGGAGGCAGGAGTTTATCTTAATCTTTTTCTCCCTCTGGATGGAAATTAGCGATAAAATATGGCCGAGTAATGGAACGCGAGCGTACCGTGGTGTCTCGATCACGTTCACGTGAAGCAGGGGAGCCAGCCAACCGGCAGGATAGATTGTTATTGTTGTTATTATTATATAAACAGTCGTGATATTAAAGCGACCGGCCGAGGTTCAGGTGGCGCGAAATCTCACGTAGACTGCGAGTCGCGAAACTACAATTCGCACCCATTCGCTGCTCGGTAGTCGCCTGGTCGTGGTAGTGGTCTCCGTCGTTTAGGAGATCAGGGTGTGCATGGCTGCGTGGGATACTCCTACGCGCCTTCGGCAGGGGGGAACTCCGAAGCAAGATTAGTTCCTCCTTCCTTCCTCGCGAATGCCACTGGCAAACGCTCACCTGTCGCTATTTGGTTCGATCTACCGTTCGGTTCGTTTCGTTTCGTTTGCTCGTTTGTGTTGGTTCTCTCCGGTGACCCGGTTTTCGGTTCGCAGCCTCAACCAGCCAAGAAACCTGCCACTAAAGTGCCGGGAAGGGAGACGCGTCTCTTAGCGCTGGCACCCAATAAATTTGTGTGTGCATGTGCTTGTGGCGAACGCTTTGGTGTTGTGCAACGACATTCCTGGTTGGCAGTAAACGCTCACATCCCTCAGGTGCCGCTCGCTCCGCACACGGCTCACGTTTCGCGCCCATGGAAAGGGGAAGTTTTTGAAATTTTTCGCCCCCCCCCTCGCGTCCATGCCCCCATCAACATTCCAGCGGCCGGGGGCCATCGCGAGTTTGTTTGCACACCGGCACTGCAGCGCACGGAACCGTGTCCCGTCATATGCACATTTGGAGGCACCTTAACACCTTCACTGTTAAGACACTTTCGAGCACCTTTATTTAAAGCTGCCGTAAACACGAAATATGAAGAAAATGAATGTGATTCTTGCGTGACAGGAATTCAGTCTCAGCTGCGGTGGGGTGGCCTGTCAGTGCTTCGGTGGGTGCCTAACCGGAGTACCATAAACAACGCCGTTTGTCGTCATTGTCATCGGCGGCACGGCGTGCAACCCGATCAAGACATACTGGCTTGATCGAGTGACAGACGGCTGGGCCCTTTCCTTCAATTTATTTAAGCGCCCATTGCGTCAATCACACTTACCTGTCCTTGGTGAGGATATGCGATGGCAAACACGCCGAAACCATCCGCCGCCGTGAGGGTGTTTGGTGAGATGTCCGAAATATTTTGCGATCCCTCCACGATGAAGTACTCGACCAGTCCGTTGACACCGGCGTCCTTATCCGTCGCCTGTATGCTGCGGAAGATCGTCGTCCCGACGGGTGTCGACTGCACAATGGTGGAGAAGCGAAAAGCGAAAAGGAACGGAATTAAAATCAACATCATAAATCATGGTCGCTTCTTGGGGCTAACGCTCGTAATTGTGCGCGCGCGGTGGTACATAGAGAGCGGGTAGGAGGGCGAGAGAGATGCGCGTCCTGGACATGAACTAGTCGCACAACATGGTGCATTTGTGTAGTACACGATGCAGGAACGGCATAGAACGGCTACTCGCCCCACGTGTGACGAGGTTGAAAGGTGGCAGAAATAAATTGCATGTCGTCGGACCACGAATGCAAGTTCGTGCGGGAGCAATGTGGCTACTCATCATCTTCTCGTCACAATCGTGGTGGAGCGGGCGGGGAGCAGCAGTACGCGAATCCTGCACGATCCTGCCACAGTTCGTTACTTTTTTGTTGTTGTTGTTGTTTGCTCCACGTACAATTAATCATGTACCATAATTTCTCCTGCAGGGATTATGCAAACAATTTGCCCCTTTCCCGCCTGTCGAAGGAGATATGCGAACGGTTGATATTCTTTGTGCACGAGATTCTTATAGGTGGGAGCATTTGCCGGCGTTTCGTGAACCCTATGTCCTGACGATCGATTGTAGAAAGCCCGCGGAACGATCAATCATTCGGCTGCTGCCTTGTACGCTACGAGGATGAACAAACAGGCGCGCCCGTTTGATTCGTACGATGCGAATAAACGATTTCCGCCGCGTGTTTTGTGACGTTGCACAATGGTACAACTCCGAGTAAAAAGAGGACATTCTAGTTTCAAATGTAAATTCGTAAGCTTTTTAATGTTTTTTTTTTTTACTATCCATTCCATCGATGTGAAAATTATTAAGTTATATTCAATTTATTTTCCAGATGGCGTCACCGCACAGAAGAGAGCATTGTTGTTCTGTTTGATATGTTAAATCGTTCAAAGATCGGCTTTAGTTTAATGTTGTTAATGTTCAACAACTAGCGATAGTTACAGGCTCGTAATAACTCTCTTCTCAACTTCACACCATATTCGTATTTAAAAAATATTTTTTAATTATAAAACATCATCAGATTTCAGCAAAAAGGTTTACGAATATCAAAGCACTGTTGATATTGAGAGAGTATTGAAAAAAAAACTGATACTTAAAATTTGTGGCAAAAAAAACATCAAATGATGTTGGCCCGTTGTTCGCTCCTGGAGCATCGTGAGTCGACTTATCAGAAGGATGGCAAAGTGAAGGATACGTGACTAGATTTGCCTAGCGGGTGGCACCGGAATGTGCAGCCCGCGATCGAAGGCACCGTAGAAACTAGTTATCTCCAAAAACATGCGTCAGAATGACGATAACGAAAAAGAAATGCAAATTCCATCGCCGCAGCACACCGAGCGCAGCGCATGAGAGGAACACAAGCGGGAGTACTACCTCTTTTTGACACATCGGACAACTGCTCCAGAACGTTCGTCACGTCGCAAAGTGGGAGTAATTTTATATTTGGCCCGGTGGCAGTGGGGGTGCGCGGGTGCGCACCGTGGGAATACACGGGAGAGTATCCGTATCCCGGTGCGGATCATGGCGCGCCGCAAAACGCTACGGGAGGCCCGTCGCTCATACATCGTTCGTTCGTTCGTGCATGTCACGAGCGTTTAGAACAACGATGACAGTCATCCGCAGGGCCGGAGGAGATCGTTGGGAGCGGTGTGTGCGAGTTTTGCACATCTCCGACGAAGATTAATGTAGCATGATCATCCCGCCGCCGCACCGCACCACCCTCGTGCCCGAAGGCGTTTCTGCCATCGAAAGGGTGGTGGCAAGCGTTCGCCCCTAACCTTGCGCGGGGGGAGAAACTAAATCCGCTCGGGTGGGTTAATTGCTGTCGAAAGTGCTTTTTGCGGTTGACACTCTAATGAATTGTGAGGTACGCCGGAGGTTAGCAGCCTACCGTCGGGTCGTTGGGTGTTAGGGACGATGAGACCACCAACAGTGACGAACGCCGGGCACAAAGTGTTGCGCGGTTTGTGCCGCAGTCTCGCGCGTTCGCTTATCGTCATTACGGCATGATAGCGCGCTGAAGGTGGCAGCTTTTAACCCCGCGAGCTACACGGCGACAACAAAGTGTGCGCCGAGTTTGTGGAAGATTGGTGGACGAGATGCGCTGCTACATGGAGTTCGATCCTTCCCGGTTGCGCTGTATCTACTTTCCCATTATCGTAAATTGTCATAAGTGGGGATTAAAAGGGAAGTGATAAGCAGGAATCCCCCTCCCCCAGGTACCGTTCGATTCGATACGATCGATAGGTCGTGATACGAACGTTACTTTCTCTTGCATAACCGAAAGACTGGCCCTATGGCCGGCTGCATCACGACGGTACCGCAGGGATACGCGTCCATTTCTTGTGCTCCTTTTTGTGTTACTCCGCGTGACAGGATACGTGGCGGCCTGTGTTAATGTAATTTATGCCCAACTGCCAACGGGCGCGCAAAGGTCAGGTCAGTGAGTGGCCTGCCCGACCCGACGGTGTGTGGTAATTGAAAAATCGCATTCTACCGGCGTGTAATTCTCGCTCATTTGTCTCGATACCACCGTGCGGGACGGACGGGACGGTAAACATTGCATCCACTGCATCCACTGCATCCACTGCATCCTGCTGTCGCTGCTGGTGCATTATACGTTGCTCGCGTGTGCACCAAATGTCGGTCGGTCGGCTTTTCCTTTCCGGAAAGTGCTAAAGTGCACACCGTCCATTCGGGCAGTACGTGCGTGCGACGTATGTCAGAGCGGTTGGTTGTGGTGTTCGCCGTATATCTCGACCGGCATTTGCTGATTCCCGGAGCGGCAGCACGCACGTTCCGGTAAGTCCCGGTTCCCCACGGCACGCAACCGTTTTCGGTTGATCTTGTGGCACTTAAGTGCGGGCAATAAATAAACTTGAAATTAGCACTATCGTCTCCCTCCGGTGTCCGCGCTGCTTCTCGGAGCGTTTTCTTGCCTCTCACAGGTGGCTAAATGCAGGGCAGAACCCTGGCCTGTTCTGCGCCTGTCGTCACCTTTCACGGCACGGATTCCACGAGTGGTGGACGAGATAAAGCTGGCTCAAAAGCCCAACGCTGGGAAGGGATAATACTCTTTATTGCTTTATTAATGCCCGGCGGAGTGGTGCAAGCAGATGAAACATAAATAAACCTACGGAACCGGGGCATTGTCGATTAGCAATTTCTAATGAAAGGCGTTTGTCTTAAAGTGTGCCCGTATGCTCTGGAGTTACCGTAGGTCACACGGGAGGGGCAAAGAAAAAATTAGTGCATCTGGAACGAGGGAGGGTGCGCAGGTAGGACACGACGCGACGTAAGTTCACTTGTTCACCGAAAGGTATTTGCCTAAAAACAAGAACCGCCCAACCCCACGAACCACCAGCATCGCTTGACGCGGGGGCTTGTCGCTGTTGTTGTGGCCGACAGCCAATTCACCATACTGCACCGTGGAAGAGCCTCCGACCCGAAGCGGAACGGATATCGTGCACGGGCTAAAAGCACCGTGAAACGAGGGACAACCTTCTTGCAGCCATTAGAAAGCAAGATAATGTCAAACCAACCGCACAGCGGGATAAACACATTTTTCACTGTTTTCATTTTTGATAGTTAGTGTGCATTACAACATATGTTTTATGCGTTTATAATATGCTCATACATCCTTTCTCAAATCTATGCGTGATCTACAGATGTTAGTAATTATTTACAAAGTGATAACATTTTTTAAACATTACTCTATTGCTAACTTTGAAAAACCAAACTTCTTTCGATTAGGAGTACGGCAGAAATGACAATTTTAACAGAATTACTAAGGCTGCCAAAACGATCCAAAACGATCGTCGATGGAAACATGCTTTATGTTATTATTTTTATCGTGATAGAAACAAGGCAAAAAATTTATAGTTTTAATTTAAACTAACTTAATTGTAGTTATGAATAGTTTTACATACATTGAGCATTGTTTTTTGTTGAAATGCAAATTTTACCAAATTATTTTTCGGCGATTAAATTTGGAGTTAAATCAATAACTTTTTTTAAAGGAAGCTTTATTATGCTCCATTTGGATAATTTATTTTGTAATTGTGTTGTGCTTTGCTTAGTTTTCACGTTTCGTTTATCCCAGTTTATACCAGAAAATACCTACTGTGATCTCGGAAGAATATATGCCGCACAAAGCGACGAAATCTTTCAGCGCACCGGTGTTGGCGGAAGATTTATCATCCCGAAAAAATAACCCCACAAACTACTGCTGCTGCTGCTGCTTGTGTTGTTTCGTCGTCGACTGGCTCGTACCAACGAAATGATAGTTAGTTGGATCGTTTCCATAAGTCACCTGCAGCAACTGTTGTTTTCCTTCTGTTGCCGATCTGTTGGTGTTGATGGGAAGCTACGGTTCTTTCACTCTGTCTCGAAGGAAGGAGTGGCGGCTACGGGCGGCGACAGTACAGTTTTCTTGGGCGCATGACTGAGCGCTCGCAAAAACGGGGTTGGTTGTAAAATTGTTTGAAAAAAAAAAGAACACAAGCGCACCATTCGACACGGGATAGTGTTGAGGAGTTGATGTTTCGCTTCTCGTCCCGGTCCGGTGGCCGGTGCTGATTTATTTTAATTCGTAAACCACAACGATCGTACACGCGACCGATGACGTTTGCGAATGGTTTTGGCACTGGGACATCGGGTGCGGGGGGCACCTACGAAGACGTGCTTGCTGGAGGTGGCGGACAAAAATGAATTATTTATGATCGCTCATCGGTCGCGCTGATCGATTCCGTGCATGTAGTTTTTACACTTTTCGTCGGTGGGTGGATTCGAAACTAACGGGGCCCACGGGGTGTGACCTATAAAGCGATCGCGCCATCCCGGAGCCAGGAAGATGGGACGATCGATCGTGATAGGCAAGTGTTTTCTGGTGTGCAGAGGTTCGCTCGATCGCACGATTCACTGCTAGGCATGCAGCTCTGCCTCTGGGAGGTGTGTGAAAATTTTGGACACCGGCATGCGACAGTTTAGCAGCCGCTAATGAGCATCGTGGCTCGGTAAACTAGGTCCACCAGCGGCCAGCGATCAATCAAACGTTCACGCCCAACTTGTCCACTAATGGTCGGTACAGCCGGTGATGGTGCAGAGAAAACAAACGCGATCTATTTCGTCCCGAGCGTCCCGGGACTTGATTAACATTCTTCACGAACATCTTCGCCAGGGGGGAGTGGCGAGACGTGCTCCAGCTGCGAAACCGAGCATATCGGGACGATCGACATTCGATTGGTTTGGATCGTTCGATGGACGTCCACTGTGTCCAATTATAGTCAACAGCGAGTCGAGCCAGGTGCAGCCGACCAGTGTCCGATTCAACCCTTGGCTTATCGATGATCTGCGCGAGGTAGAACCTTAGACGTATGCTCTGTGGCATTGCTCGCGATGCCGCAATGCCGATCCCGTTCGGTAATTTGTCAACAACGAGTGACAAAAGCGCCCAACGCCTTGCGGATCAATTATAGCTTTCTAATATGGCCATTCTGGGGCCATTGTTCGCTTGGTGCGCGGGAAACGAGATCAAAATACCCCTCCCCGGCACGCTACCTTGACCGGAATGGGTCGGAATAGGGCAGCGCTTGCGCTTGGGGAAAGAAGAAGAAGGGAGCAAGCTAAATAAAAGCCGCCGTTAGTTTTCCCCATCCGAGACGTGTCCACCAGAGTCAGCTGTTCGGTTCGTATGCTACGAAACACGCCCCGTTTCTTCGATCCGATCGTGGGTTTGTCGCGGTGGAAAGATCACGCGTGCAGCGAGTCCATCGCCGGTGGGAAATTAGTCATTATCAGACGCTGGTGGTCATTATATTTATCGCTATCGATTGGGGGATACTAATTTCGTGCGCACCGGTCCACCAATCGATCACTCGTGCAGCGGGCTTGCAAAATGTGCAGCGTGCAGCAGTGCTGGCATAGTTTTGTTATTTGTGCTAAGTGCTAAATTACACGGATTAACGCGGGCGAGCTGAGCGACCAGCGCGATCAAACGTCGTCAAACGGTGCAGCTCGTTTGCAAGTGTGCCATTTCCGAGTGCTAATCCGACATTTTATCTATCCACGATCGGGTGGAAGACGGATGGGTTGGGGGTGGCGTGGGCGCGGTGAGAAATATGATCTTAATTCACCCGTTCAAACGGGTATGCGGCCGACTAGCTCGGAATGCCACGGAGTCACAGTATAATTGCAACAATGTTTGATAATGTTTGCGCCATCCCGATGCGGGTAAAACGCTACATTAAAACGAGGGTGGATTAAAGTAGTCATTTTTTTTTTCTCTCTATCCAACTCCACTGTCCGCTAGTTCACCTTTTCTTCAATTCACGACGGCAGAATGCATTATTTAAGCCGTGTCGGACATGTGCAAAGATTGATCGCCCTCCAAAAGATCCAGTGGACGCGTTCGAACAAATGATACAAGCGCAACATGCCGTCATTTGTTTGACATGACTTTGACTTTTACTTTTATTTCTCTCCGCCGTAACAAACCGGCGGTCGTAAAATCCAACCACTCGTCTAACGTGCGGGTTGAACGGGGTGGTCCGAATACTCGTTAAGATTCGTATCATTTCGAACACCGAAACACTTGACGTGGGGAGGTCACGCGTTTTCGGAAGACTCCTGCTTTACTAGGAACTCTTTGCTTCTGGTGGTCTAGGAGGGTAGCGTGAAACGAGTTCAAGTGCACGAATGTGGCCTTGCGTGTGGCGCATAAATCACCGCAGTTTATACGCCATGCAATCTATCATTGTGACTCATGCTGGTGAGTTAATCATCGGCAGCATTCTTCGATTTTTTAAGATGCACGATCTTCATTAGCAGCCCGAGAGGGCTTTTATTGGTTTTATATAACGTTTTTTTATTTGCGAATGCCATCTCGGATCTCGCATCATGCAATATCGAAACGGTCTAGTTTAAGCATCACCTGTAGCGTTTACTACGGCATCCCTTCTCGCTCGCGAGGCCCACACTGACTACAGTTAATCTGTTGTGACATTTCATGGTCGATTTTTCAGCTTCACGCTGGCTTTGGTACGATTTTTTTACATTGTTCAGGTGAGCAAGAACGTTCGCCGGTTTCCGAAATCCGCAAATCCAGCTAAAGGGAGACCGCACAAACTCATATGTCATGCCTCGACCGCGAACCGTTTTGCGTAATTGCTAATCTCCTCCCCATGGGCTGCTGCGGTGTGGTTTTCTGCACCGTGCGCCGTCTAAAACGCGCTTTACGATCGACCGCAACAGCTCGGCGGCGGTGTATGTCGCAGCTAACTTAAGCTTCCACTGTCCACGCCGGTTTGACGTGTGTTTGTGTGCATGTTTGAGTCGGTGCCATGAATACGATGGCATAGATTAATAGACGCTTTTGACGGTCATTTCGGTCGGAGCGATCTTTGTTCTGTCCTGCCACCAGCGCCGTGGCTAGGGCTAGTTAGATGGCCATTATTATTATTGACCGTCGGGGTCGGACAGATTTTGGCAACTCATGTCGTGTTTGTCGGCAGTGCTGGTCTCGCGGCACCTTCCCACCTGATCCTGGCCTGATCACCCATTCGGCGTATTATTTGCCTGCGAGATTAATGTGCCCCGAATGTTGATGTTGAGCAGACTTGTGCGGTTTCAAGTCACAAAACATGGCCAATCTCGGAGCGTGCCGATTTCGTCCGTGGCCGTGGTGGGTGTGGCGGTGGCGGTGTGTTAGTGAGTTTCTCGTTTTGTCTAGTTTCGAGTTAGGGGCATGTCTAGAGCATTCTTCTAGCATTCCACACCCGGAAATCGACGGGAATCCTTTCGCCACCGTGGCCCGCGCGAGCGCATCTATTGAAAATCAATTTCCAGTCCGGACGCGGCAACGCCTCGGCAAGGTGCGGCCGGCACGGGACGGACGAAAATTCCTAACCACGCCGAGAATGAGGCACCAAGCAGCACCAACACCAAACGAGCGAACGGCGCATGAAACGCGACATCACAATTGCGGTCGCGATGAAATTGTTATGTTCTTTCGGTGTCAGTGCAACTTCCGCATGTACCGTTGCCGGTGCGACCGTTCTGGATAGCCGTTTTCCCCCACACCTTGCTGTGCTCGTCGCTTCCGTGAAGCACAGACAAAAACAAAAAAACGAAAACGGGGTGAAGATTGGATTGGCGGGCTTTAGGGCCACACCGGTATCTTCTTCCAGCGCACACGTTTTCCGCTTCCCCGCTTCCCCGGTGCGGGATGAAACCGGTCATGCCGCAGCAACAGCAGCTCGTGGTCACGCGGATCGCGGATTGCAAATCCTAACTTTTGTGATTTTACCGATCTGGTGGTGGTGTTGATGATGATAATGGTGGTGGTGGCGGTGGGG